>CABHPR010150558.1:68279-119660 GCA_902168415.1 Peromyscus melanophrys | reverse complement strand
GAGAGAGAGAGAGAGAGAGAGAGAGAGAGAGAGAGAGAGAGAGAGAGAGAGAGAGAGAGAGAAAGAGAGAGAGAGAAAGAGAGAGAGAATGTGTGTGTGTGATTTTATGTGGGTCTGTGTGGGTCTATGTGTGTGTGTGAGTGTTTGTGTGTGTGAATGTGTGTCTCTGAGTTTGTGTATGTTTCTCTCTGTGTGTGTTTCTGTGTGTGAAATGTGTGTGAATGTGATCTTAGTATATTGGTTTTTCCCTGTTTTCAACCAATGTTCAGGTCTTGGCTAGGAAACGTAGACATTGCAATGAAGAATGTTCCTTAGTCAGCAGCAAGAATTAATAAAACTAACATAACAAAACTTAGTACTAATTTACTCTAAGAATCTGATTGTATAGATCTCTTTTGTTGGGAACTTGATAATCTTTATAGTCCCTACTGATCTCATATGTAGGAACTTAATCATGAACTTTTTCTCTGAATAGAAGCATTTACTCATTCTTATCCTTTTTAGTTGACACAGAGAAAACATGGGGCAAAATGAAGTGCTGTATGTGGCCATTAATCTACTTCTAGCTGGGTTCTTGTGTCTCTTATGTCTGTTCTATGGTCACTTTGTGTTTGTGGAGGTAACTGAGGCCACTGAGCTGAAAGCAGAATTTGCACATAAAGGGCCTGCTGAGAGTACTCCTAGCAGGGAAAAAAATGAAATTAAGAGAAAATAAAAGCATATAAAGAACATTCAAGAATAAATACATTTAACCATAAAGGTCATTTCAGGACATCTGCAGGATTGAAGATATCAAATGCTGTAGGGGGAAGTTTCTCGGTCCGGTCCAGCCCACGGTCCAGACAAATCTCTCCCACCCGCAGTCCGGCAGCCACTTATAAAATAATTACTCAGAGACTTATATATTAATTTCAAATTGTTTGGTCTATGGCTCAGGCTTCTTACTAGCTAGCTCTTATGTCTTAAATTAACCCATTTCTATTAATCTATGTATCGCCACGTGCCTCCTGGCTTTACCTGTGTTGTACTGCATCTTGCTTTCCCCGTGGCTCTCAGTGTCTCCTCTGACCCCTCCTTTCTCCTCCCTATTCCACCTGCCTTGCCATAGGCCAATAAGAGCTTATTTATTAACCAGCGGTGGCAATAAATATTCACAGCAGACAGAAAGACCATCTCACAGCAAAATTGGGTTTAGCTTACAAGTCTCTCCCTTGATTAAAAGCCTTTAGTTCTTAGAATCTAATGCTGATTCTGTTTGGGGTATCAAAACCCTATATGATATGGACTTCTTTATGCACACACCTTGCCTAAAACCTCCTCCCCTAGACAACAGTTCTCCAATCATGCTGACTTCCTTTATGTGCCCAGCATGCATGCCAACTCAAGATTTTATACATGTGCTCTAGAATATTCTTTTCCACATGCTTTTCTTTCTTTCTTTTTTTCATTTTTCTTCCTAATGGCCTTCTCTGACCTGGCTTACTGGTGTATCTTTTGCATTTTATACCTTTAGGGCTGTATAATCATTGTCAATCCCCCATTAGAAATTAAACTCATTCTTATAAGTTAATATGGTAGATTATCATAACAATTAAAGCTTCTCTCTTCTGTATGCTCATTCTCCTTTTGAATGTAGCTTTGTAGCAACTCCTACCAAGAAATAGATGTTATTTTTTTCAACCTTTCAACCAAATTGACCTTGGGTCCATAAAATGAACACAAATTGAGATTGCTCACATTTTGGTTCTAGGCTTTAAAGATTTTGTGCTATTTATGTATTTTCCAGATTATTCCTAGCCATGGACTAAGAAGGCTTGAGAGGATTGCTAGTTCATCTTTTTCTGCTGAAGGCTACAGCCATGTGAAAGTGTTCAATCCCAAAGAACCAAGCTACCTACCTTCTTCACATTTAGCTCACCACAACACCTAAGAGGTCTCAGACAAGACAAACTCAGTGTGAATCAGATCTTCTGAAATGTTCAGATGACCTTAAAAAACTTGTACTAATCCTCTGTTAATAGTAAATACCACTGACCTTTTAAATTTGCCTACTGTCAATAAGACGGGGGTACAACAGTTATAGGAGTTTACAGCTGTAACCTGAGCAGTTAGGACATCTCAAAATTCTCTCATGCTCTAGAATATGGTGTTTGTATTCTTGATGGTGGTTGGGGGGCAGGGGGGAGCCATTTATTTTCTTCATGATCTATTGAGTTATTTTGTTCTAATATTTTCATTTTCCCATTTCTTTCTCTCATACTCCCAGAGCCAGTTTTAATTCCCAGAATCTCAAAATACTGCTTTATCTGAATTGTCCCAAGATTCTTTTCTTGATAAAGGTACAGGACTCACAGATTCCTCTCCAGGACAATTGCTGACCTACAACCTCAACTTTTCTTATCTGGTAAACCTTAGTTTCTTTCTTCTTTTAGGAATACTTCCTTCTATTGACTATATTTTGTATCTGGAATACTGGTAAATTATCCTCTCATGTGAACCTCATCAACTCAGTAAGTGGGCTTTTATAAGGGAGAAAAGAAACATCTAATTCTTCTAGATGAAAAGGTCTACAGTGAACATAAAATTTTCATTTATTTGTCTTTAAATATTCATTTCACTTGCCCATTCACTCATTGGTGTCTTACTTCAAGCACTGATAATCACATTTATTCTTAATCTCATATTTTTCAACATCATCAGCATTCATGTGGTGTTACTGACTGTAGTTTTCAAGAAGATAGAATAATGGTATCTCTCATCTTGCATATTCTCTTCACATTGTTGGCTTTCTGTATCTTCATCAAAGATGACATCCATTTCCTTTCCCTTAAGCTTAAACAGAACATCATGACTATCTTAATGAACAGAATGTATCAGAGTTAGTACTGTGTGATCTCTCCAGACAGATTATAGAGTACAACTACAGAACAGAAAATTACATAAATGATCATAACAACTGAAAGAATTACAATAATGAAACAAAAAAATCAATATTGTTTTTCTTCTCTGTCTTTCATTTCTTTCATATTTTTTTAAAAAAATTACACTTACCTATTTTTTTTTTGGGGGGGGGGGGCACAGGCCATGGCACATGTATGGAGGTCAAAGGGTAAGTTTCAGAATTTGGTTCTCACCTTCTACCACACACCAAGTCGACTATGGAAAAGGAACGTAGAGTGAAATTGAACTTGGAGAGTTGATATAGTAACATCTGTGGCCCCCAGTACATAGTTCCTCATTCAGGAGATCTGGAGGGCAGGGACAATCTAAAGAACTGCATTTTGACTAATGTCATATAATGCTGCATCTGCTGGTCCAAGGCTACACTTTGAAGAACATCAATGCAAGGAAACATGAATTGGCACAAGAATCTACTAAATAAAAAGTAAATGACTAAAATACACATTTATTGCTGGGTTCCTCTAATACTACAGAAAACTAGTACAAAAAACAAACAAAACAACCGAAATTGCATTCAATAGCAGCCCGGAAAGTTTAGCAGTAGCCGTTACTATGTAACTGTCCACCACCAAACCCAGCTGCAACCGGCATTTCAATTAGCCCCATACCTAAAAGTCACCTGGAGACCACGAGTACTTCAGACGAGAATGGGTCTTCAAACAAAAAGGGTAATTTCAAAGCTGATAAAAAAAAATCAAAAGCAATGAAAGACAACAATGACCAGATCATTTCAAATGCAAATACATGTGGGAAGGTACCTTTGTGTTGTTTCTAAATTATAATGTATTGCAGTTACCTTTGGAGTTGGTAATTTAAAGAACTGCAACCTCAGCCTCATGATCAACAGCCTAAGTTCTCATTGATAAGCAAAAGCTAAGACAATTTTCTCCCACAGCCATGGGGAAAGCCAACGGGAGCTAGGAACTAAGCACACTGGCAGGCTGCAACAGGGGTCTTCTACTCAGCTCATGAGGAAAGCATGAGCTGTGTTGCCTGAAGGTTATAACAGCACCAGAATTATTTTTTCCTTTTCTGCTTCAGATGAAAATTTTTTCAGTAAGCAGAAACCATCACAAATATCCTCTAGTGAAATGAAACACTGTCTTTTTAAATGTCAGGCACTTTTCCACACTAGGAAGACTCCCATGGCAACCTTGCTAGTTCTTATTCTTTATGCAGAGTACTAGTCAGGATCAAAACGTTGGCATCCTTGTGTGTCTTTCACAGATTCCCTTTCCTTATTTCCACTGGCTCTCAAGAACTACTATACTTTTCTATTTCCCATGGGAAACTACTGAATCAAAACAAATACAGCGAGTTGTACACACAATGGCAATATAGGAATACTGAGTATATTTTTCATTATTTCTAGTTACATAGATAAAAAAAAAAAATCCCTAGTGTCTACAAACCTACGAAACATCAATTACCCAAAAAGAGTGATAATCATATGGATAAACATGACAATGTTTTCTCAAATATGTAACATCAGAGACAATATAAAACCCAGCACTTGGTATTTGTGCAATGATTTTATGGGTACAGGTGAGCCAATCATTCTAGACACCTCCCTAAAAAATAGAATAAAAATCATGATTTCTTAGTGGGCTTTATTTTTGTATGGCAAAAAAAAAAAATCCTGTTTTCTTAGAGCTGACATGCTCATAATACAGAATGTGAACAATCACTGTTGGGTTTTTATTTGACAGAAGCATGTTCGGCATATCTCAGTGCCAGATAATCGGGAAAGAGTAAAGTATAGGATAAAAATAAGGTATCACTCTTTTCTTTCAAAACCTTAGATATTAATATAAATATGAAAAGAATTATAATATACCCTGAGTGTCATTTTAGTTGCATGTAGTGAGTAGCTGAGATAGAAAGGAGGCTTAATAAATTAATCTTGATTTGGCAAAGAAAAATCTTCACAGTGGTTTCACATTTAAATGCTTAGATATTTGCCTAGTAGTAAAAAATGGTGAAGGGTTGACAAGGAGAAATATCACGGAAACCTATATTGAGCAGCCTAACAAGTTATGGAAGTTTTACCATAATTGAAAGTAAAACATGATGACTTCAGTGCCAGGGGCTGAACTACAAGAGAAATGTACCACGGATTGTGACAGAATTGGACGTTAGGTTTAATTTCACTGCCGACACCAACAAGACACCGAGGAGTGTCATCATCTATTGCCACTTAGATCAATTTATTTTCATTATTCCACTAAAGAATGGAGGCTTGTCAACGCCGCTGGAGTTTTAACTATGTCGGAGGATTGAAACTGCAACAGCAAATCCCCCACATCACTGACTTCATCTTGAGCTCCCAGCCTCCTCTATAACAGGATGCAGGGGCAGCCCAGTCCAAGTTCTTGAGCACTAGCAAAGTACCAGGAAAGAAGCTGTCTGACTGTTCTATGAATTAGTACCAACATTTATTTAGATTAGATAAGACACTTACGGTACATTGAAAACAGAGTGATTAAAAACACGTTTTCACAAATCTCATTTGCGGCACACAGGATGGCTTGAGCTGGCAGTTGTATGATCTTAACACATATGGTTTTAATAATGAATTAAGGTTTAATTTATGGATTTTCCTTATTGGATTGTTTAGAAATTAGTGCTCATTTGGGAATGATCCCATTGCATGGAAATCAGTGTGTGGGGACTGGTATAAGGTTAATGGATTTGGGTGTTTAGAATACATTCGTTTGCTCAGTTCATCAGAAAGGCAGCCCGGGGCCTGAAAAGTCAAACCGTCACCATCTGCAGTGACAGTTAGTGCTCATCAAAATATTTAGTCAAAAAAGAAAAAAGCAGTTCAAAGTCTTATTGAGTCTATAAAGAGGGTCTGGCAGACCCTGAGAAAAATTGCCTACCATTAAAACTTAAGATGGAAAAGGTTAAATGTTCTAATGTAAATTTCTAGTATAAGCAGAGCCAGAACTAATGCCAGTGCTCTGGCTCTGAATGTAACTGTTCTCATCTACACCACAGGGTCTCTGATTCTGTGACTATTCCTTTTGTATAGAGGCTTGAGCCATCAGCTTATGAAGTTCATGTCAGAATAAAACCTCCCTTTACATGGAAGACTCGACCACTCCTGTCAAAGGACTCTACCTCTTAGAACCAAACCTCTACTTTGTCCCCTCCAGCCCAGACGACTGGACCAAGACTGACCTGGAGTTCCGTGAATCGGAAAGCACAAGGATGACAGCTGTTCAGAGACACTGGCAGAAGTGCAGGCGAAGTGTCAGCCAAGACTGACATAAAGCCGTCATCAAAGAGAAGGAGAACAAAGGACGGGGACCCGGGGAGCCAGCACCGTGCTTGTGCTTGCTCATTATTTGCCAGCTCCTGGTGGTTTCCAGTGTCAAAGCTCCTCTCTATTGTCCAGTCTCACGCTATGAGGCATGGTTCTAAGGTCACACCATAAGTCCATAAAGTTGTCTAAAGGGACAGACAAGGGAAGGTATGGAGCCCTGAGGATTCCTCATGCCTGAGTATGGAGCTGGAGGTAACAGCAAGGATAACGGAAGAATGTGTGAAGGTGCTTGGTAAGTGTATGATGTGTGCTCAAGTACATGAGACCAGAAAGAAACAAACTCAATTCTTGACTCTATATTGAAAGTAGAAAGAAAATGATGATGTATTAGATAACAGTGGATAATATCTAGGACAAGAGAATTATTTTTAAAATTTTATTCTTGACTCCTGTGTCATCAGAGTAGTACAACTGACATAAAAGAAATCAAAATTTCAAAAGTTTAGCAAACAGAGAGTTCATTTGTCACTCAGGCAAATCTTCTATTTAAGCAGCTGCCTTAGACAATCATCCTACAAATAAAAATGCAATAACTCAGGGACCAACCTTCAATCATCAGAGGCTCACTCTGCCATAGCTTTTTAATTCCTTTACTGAATCCTCAGCATCTGGACAATAGATGGAGACAGAAAGAAAATCCAGTCCAGATATTCAAGTCAAAGCCCTGCTTGCTTCTGACCCCAAACAAGAACAGTTAAGGCTGGAAAAGATATTACACTGTCACAGCTCCTTAGAGAGGCTCCCCCAGCACACATGACTAGGTTCAGGGCAGAAGCATTTTGTCTGCTATTTCAGATGCCATTAGAATGACCAGCTATCAGCTGCAGAGTAGTGAAAGGAAGGAAGAGACAGAACACAAGCTTATGGAAGTTCCTGTGAAAAGGCTGGGTTGTGGTCTCGAGTACATGAAGCCTTCTGCAAACTGGTCTATCAAGGTTTCACCCCCAGAAGGTAGACTCTAAGAGCTGCATAGCCAGGGACAGAGATAGACATGGGTCCAAGGAAAGGCAGTTTCTCACAGGATGTAAATCCTGGCCCTTGGAGGAAAATAAAGCAAGAATTGTCACTCAAAGGGCAGAATTAGGTTCCTATTCTTTGTACAAGATTTTGTAACTTACATGAGCCAATTATGAGCCAAGTAGTTACCTAATAATTTCTAAATTAGTTGGACCAAGGATTTGGAGAGATGGCTCAGCAGTTAAGAGCACATGTTTTTCTTAAGAGAACCTGCATTTGGTTCCTAGTAGCACATTATGGCTCATAATCATAACTCCTCCAGGGGATTCAATCTTTTTTCTGACCTCTTTGGGCACCATACACATATGTGGTGCATATACTTACATCCAGGCAAAATGTTCATACACATAAAATAAAATAAATAATTATTAAAAATTATTTTAAGTTAGTTGGGTTGCTACAGGTAACAACTAGACATACCCAATATGGACCGCTTGCTCTATGTGATCAAACTTTAGATCATCCCTACATGTGGAAGGAGAGCTGAAATACACAGTTGGCCACCTCAAGAGAAGGGCTTTGCAATTGCAGCGTCACGAACCTAACTTCAACTCTTCCAAGGCACACAGCTAGGCCCTTCCCTCCTTACAAATAAATACAGCCAAGTGAATTTTCCATTGTCTGACCTTGGCAATCTCAAATCATTGCAATCAATTGTCTAGCTCATCCTCATCGACTGCTGGGAGGTGGGAAACCAGAAGGCTCTGTGAAAACTGTTCTGTGATGGCACAAGTCGGCCTAAATCCCTGGATGTCTGTCCCCCTGCTAGTGGCCATCTAGACTCTCTGGGAGATACGTTACTGTGACAAACTGATTAAGAGATGTGTGTATGTGTGTGTGTGTGTGTGTGTGTGTGTGTGTGTGTGTGTGTGTAATTATCTTTAGCAATAAACTCTCCTCTTCCTTCATATAAAAATATATGTGAGCCCCTTGAAATAATATTTTCCTCAGCAACTAGTATATATATATGAAAATTCAACTGTGGACACATTACTCATGCCTTTCCTAGAACTTGAAGATAGTTTGTCCACAGCCTTGTTCCAAAAGGATAAAAACAATTCATATAAATCAAGCAAATGGGAAATAAAAATAAAACAGAACACTTTTACTTTTATCTCTAAAGATGGCATGTCAACAGATCCTCTACCACCTCCTAGTTTCTATTTCCAGTGCCCCAAGGTTAATGTCAGTTAGACTGGGATAACAGAAATGAAGGAGGCGCCATCTTACTGCTAATATCCTCAAGTTTTATAACCCAGGGCCCAAATCTAGTTTGTAATTCCAACAAGCAAGGATATTTCTAAAATGCTGCTTTGGGGGGGATTTTTTTAGCTGTTTCCTTGTAAATTAAGGACTCCAAAACCAAACTGCTATTACAGCAGTTGTAGTAAGAGACACAGAAATTCCACCCATACAAAAGCATGCCCCATAGCCTTCCAGATCCCTTCAGCTCCATCGTGGGACTAGCAGCTAAGGTCCTGTGCTAAGGCACAGACCACGCCCCTAAACTCCCCAGCCATTCCCTAGAGATTGAAACTAGAACAAACAAAAAGAGAAGAACTGCCCCTCAGCAGAGGATTGTGTCGGTCAGATCCATGCCGCAGTCACACATCTCATTGCAGTTGATCCTGTGCCTGTCTTGAGAGGTTCCTGTCCTCGATACACAGCTTCACATACTACTTTGAAGGAGTTTTCCTGGTCAGTTTGCTCAGTGGGATTTTTTTTTTCAGCATATGACAGTTTTTTCTCTTCTAGACTCCAGAGGATTAAGATCTGGCTAGATTTCTATGTGATCATGCATTGGAAAGTGTTTCTACAAGAGTTTTCGAGTATTGTGAATATTGGGAAGGCTAGATTTTATCTATGGAGTAGTGAAATGATAAAGTTAGGGTGATACCTTCAAAGGAGTCCTGCAGTTCCTCATACTTTTTTTGTTTTGTTTTGTAAAGGAATTGACTCTTCCCCTCACTGAGGGAAGTAGTGTTTCCTGCATCCTGTTTGGACACATAAACATACTAATCCCCTATATTGAGTAGAATTGATAGATTGAAATGGGAACAGCATCAAAACTAAAGAATTAAATCACATTTCCTGGAAAGAAATTTATATTTTATATAGTTTGATATTTTGGGTCAGCTCCCAGGAAGTGATGCGAACCCAGAAGGGGTGCGGCAGTCAGCTCCCAGGAAGGTCAAGAGCTCAGAGGAAGTGCTACTGCCAGGAGCTGGGGATGAGGCCAATGCAGAAGGGAAGTGGAGGCAAGAAGCAAGGAGAACAAGGAAGCAGGGGAAGAAGTGGAACTGCAAGGGCTTCTGGTTGATTCTGCTTGACACGGAAAGTCCACCACGTACAGTTTTGTAAGATGGCTCTGTGTGTTCCTAACATTGCATTTTTCTGTAAGTTTGTGCAGGTTGATTTTGCTTCCTAATGCCAGTGTATAGATGAGCAGCTATCTATGCTCTTTGAGGACAGCCCCTGGTACACTCAATTTTTTAAACTTAGCTTTCCTCTGCTCACCGACCTCACCCTCCCCACTCTTGAGGTGTCAAGCATGGACCCTGAGGAAGTCTTATGCTGACCAGCAAAAAGACCATGAACTGGCCTTTTCCTTTTCCTTTAATTTTGCTGGCAGCAAGATTTCATTTCTCTTTGTTTTATTAAAGTCAAATTTTAAATCTGAAAGGACTATGCTTTTAAATGCTGCTCTTTTGGTATTCTTTCTATTTATCTTTAATTTACTCACATTTAGATTTACTTACATGGCTAATACTTCATTTTGTCTCATCAGAAAATGTGGAGATTTAATTTTCATCGTTTACTTTTAATATATTTAATCAATCTGTGTTTACTTCAGGTTTACTGTCTGGTTAAATAGGTGAATCTAATCAGGGTCTTCTACTGGGATTTATATTCACTTTCTAAGCCTATTTATAATATTTTGTCATCTTAACACAAATTGTCACCAGGGAAAGGGCAACCCAAACTACGGAACTGCCTGCACCACGGAATTGGCCAGGAGGCATGTCTGTGGAGCATTTCCTTGATCAATGATTGATTTGGAGACCCCAGCCCACTATGGGCCATGTCATCCCTGGGCAGTCGGTCCTCAATGTATAAGAAAGCCAGCAAATAAAGCCTTGGCAAGCAAGCCAATAAGCAGTTTTCCTCCATCACCTCTTCCTCAGCTCCTGCATCTAGGTTCCTTCCTAGAGCTCTTGCCCTAGCTCCTCTCAATGCTGGATTGCTAGAACAATAGGTTACAATTAACCAATGTGTTGGCTATGATAGTCCATAACTGCATTGGTAAGAGCAGGCAGTTCTCATCATCTCTGAGGACACCATGCTGATTCATTCTCCTAATTTTCATATGGCAGTGACTCTTCTGCTATTCTTTCTCACTCAACTACATAGAGACATTTTACTCTACCTCTAATTTAAAATAATCTCTTCTAGGGGAAACTGATACCAAGGAATTACCTCTTTCAGGAAACAAAGATTTTTATCTCTAATCTTTGTTCTTTTGAAATTGTCTCCTCTTTTTTTTTTTTTTCCACAGCTTAGGAGTCAGTTATGTAATCACACCAACTACACAACAAAGTTCATCTTTTAATCTGTGCTACCTAAAACACAAAGCATGTAATGACTGATGACATTTCTTCTATGGTAAACTAGACAGGGATCAAAGCCAATTTGGTTTTGTTGTAGCTGTTGTTGATGTTTTCTTTCACTTTGCTTTATATATTTATTTTAGTCTGACACTCTTGTATGCTTTGGTACAAATCCAATTTAGAATTCAAGTAGCAATTATAGACTTTACTGTGTACTTATAACACAGACTCTATGACATATGTTATGATTTCCTGGCATGAATCATTTTATTGGCCAATGTGAAGAAAGACTGGTAAAAATTGCTTCTGCAAGTTAGAGCTCAGATGAGCAGTCCACTTCAGGTGGTTCTGCTCTAGCTGTCTCACCCTCCTCCTTGTATTAGTAAATAAACTCAATGTGAACTCCTCATGATGAACCTGTCATACACACAATGCTGAGTGTCCACTCAAGTCTTGACACTGGCATCCCGTAATTTATTTCTTTACTCACTAACTAAAGCAAATCCCATGATCAAATGTGTATGACAAAGACGGGGGGGGGGGGGGATACGTGTGGAACTTACAGTAATGACAAGGGTCCACTGTAGAAAGATCAAACAATTCAAGGAATTCATCAAGGTCAAAAATAAACATGAATAAACTAGGAGTGGACAGCACTAAACGGAAGCCCCCCAAAACACGAGTGTCTATTGAAATAATGAAGACAATGCAGGATATGGAAATTCAGTTCAATAAAGGGATAGAAATACTGGGGGAAAAAACTGAATTGGAAGTGAATCTAGACGTGGAAAATTCTGTCAAACTAAAAACAACAAACAAAAGTCAGTGGAGAGGCTCACACACACAATAGATGATGTAGAAGATGGAATTGGGTTATTCTGCAAAAGAAAAACAATGTGCAGGAACTTTGGGGCATCCTGAAATATAAAGTCTACAAATTACAAGACTATGAGAGGAGGAATTTCCAGGTCAAAGGAAATGAAGAACATATTTTCAATAAAATCATAGAAATTTCCCAAATCTAGGGAAACAGATGCTCATTCAGATACTAAGAGGCCCACAGAACACCAAAGAGACAAGAACAGAAAATAAACTCATGATGCTATTGCTATTATCCTGGTCGATCTGCCTTTGCCTGTAATTTGGGCCTTCTTTCTTGAATCAGAACAGCAGGCTTCTCAATTATAACTACAAAATCCAGAAGATCTTAGAACAACAGGTTGCAAATTCTGAAAGACCACAGGTGTCAAACTAAGCTACATTACTTTGCAATTTGGATTTGAATGATGATACAAGTCCATTAGTTTGCCATTACAGTACTTCCCGTTTTCTGTCTAATCAAAAAGGAATGTTTTAACTTTAGCATAGTAAAATTATATATAACAAAACAGTTATCAAGCAAGAATTGCAGTTAAAATATCTAATATTTGTATTTGGCAAGATTAAAGAAAATATTCTATCATCTATCCTATTTTTATGAGTCTAAAGTTTTATATCTAATTTTTCTTTTATCATGACTAAGAAAAACTGTAATTATACCGATCTAGAAGTTATGACCATCATGGATATACCTATACAAATTAAGACTGACAACACTCCAGCATATGTCTCTGGTAAAATGAAACAGTTTTTTTGCTTGTTACAATATAAAGCACAGTATAGTTATACCATACAGTCCTACAGGCCAAGCAGTCATAGGAAAATAAAAATTGAACTCAAAAGGATATTCTAAATAAACAGAAGGGGGTAACAAAACCTCCCAGAAATAGATATATAATGCTCTACTAAATTTGAGTTTTCTCAATGCTAATGTGAAAGGAACAACAGCTGCAGAGAGACATTTGATAGCAGAAAAAAAAAAAAACCATACAGAATTAAATCAACCTGTATAATTTAAGGATGTGCTGACCTCAGAATTGAAACCAGGGTATGTGTTATGTTGGAGATGAAGTTTTGCTCTTGTTTCCACAGGAGAAGAAAAGCTATGGATAACATCAAAATTGATAAAGGTTCAATTTGAACAAGAGAGACTTCTTAATTAGAAGAGGTGATAGTTCATCAACCAGCATGACCATTCAATTTAAATTAACTTATACAACTAACAAATGCTTTTCATTTGATCAGATTTAACTTGCCAAAAGGGAACCTCTCCAAAGTTAGGGTTGGAGAAGGGTTTTGTTTTTGTCTTTCAGGAGAATGAAGGCTAAGGAATCTGAAGAACACCAGACAAATGAGACAGCTAAAGAAAAAAAGGACAAATCATCCAGAAAAAAATGCCCCATGAAAATGATTTTCTGCAGTGAACCTTGACCACACCTAACATCGACCTTTGAAGTCTCCAAAAGGATGATGGGGCCCCACAACGACGATTCCATTAGGATGTTGATAATGGCATTAAGCTGACAAACACCACCCAAAGATAGGTTTTGGACTACAAACTGCTCAGGACAATTTGGAGATGGCTAGCTGAGATAATTCAGCCTCATAGACTACTCTACCCAGGACTTGAGACAAGCCCTGCACTTTCTTGTTACCCTGAGACTGGACAACAAATGATATAGCTGCCTCACCTAGGACTTGACAAAATTTTTCTTTACAGGATCCCCTAAAGATGCCTTCACCCCCAGACAGCAGGAAGTGATTTTAAGAACATGACACCCACATTCCCAAGAGGTGGGGGGGGTCCTTCAATGGGCTTAGGATAATTGTCATTTTTTAGGGTGGTTGATTGCAAGTTGTTGTTGGTAATGATCAGGTGAAAAGATAAACAAAGGAGATTAGATTCAGGGTTCTTCTTTAGAAAAGAAAAGAAAAAGAAAAAAGAGGCTATAGATATGATAAGATAAAAGGGTAGATTATTGAAACTACTTTTAAAAAGCAACTACTAATTTTTTTTTGAGACAGGATTTCTCTGTGTAGTTTTGGTGCCTGCCCTGGATCTTGATCTGTAGACAAGACTGGCCTTGAACTCACAGAGATCCTCCTGGCTCAGCCTCCCGAGTGCTGGGATTAAAAGCGTGCACCACCACCACCTGACACAACTACCAGTTTCCCCCCCCATGATGCATGATGACGTCATCACTCAGGCAGACTGGCAGTCGCAGGAATCAAACTCGCTACCTCTGCCGCCGCGGGCCAGCCGCCTAACCTCAGAGCCACCTCTCCGGGTCGCTCACAACTACTAGTTTTAAATATTTTGCATTGGATTGGATTTTTGTATGTTGTATACAAATTGTGTATATTGATACAAAGTTGAGATTATTTTTGTTGGAACATACTGTACATACATTTCTAATCTTGGTCAATGTATTGTACCTATACTGTTCATTTAACAATGTAATGAAAATTTCTAGTCCTTGGAAGTTATCATTACTAACTAATAAGGATATAAAGAAAGGCAGGATAGTAGTTAGTCAACTATTACAATCAAACTTGTAGTCAGGTTAGGTATGTTTTCAAGGTCAAATAGAGATATATTTTGGATAGACAGATCATCTTCAGACACTTCAGAGATCTACAGAATATCGCATTTCAGATGTTTTAATAACATAGATCCTTTTTTTATGACTATGAGACATGTCTGATGGCATCATCAATCTACTTCAGAGAAGATGATGAGCATCAAAGAAACTCCATATGGAGTTTAATTTCCTTTTGGCAAAAGCTAGCCCCTGGGCAAAAAGAAATGCCCTTGCCTCAACTGCTGACAGTATGCTGTTCAAATGGGAAGCAGGACACAAAAGAAGGGACTGCTGATCCTTGCCAAGACAAGGTAGGAAGGCCCTTCAGAAAATCCTCCATCACAGATAAGTCTGTCAGATATGCTAGGCCTGTAGGCCAAAGACAGGTTCCCCAACATTGCAGAGGAACCTTGGATGAGTGTTCAAGCAACCAGCTGTTTCTGTCATTTCTCATAGTTTTTGGAATGTGCTTACCTGCACTTCCTGTTTACTTAGTTAATATTTCCTTCTTAGGTCTCTGAGGAAGTTGAAAACTAGATAGTTAGAGTTACAGTTTTCCTTATTAACAAATTCAGAAAGCAAACTCACTAAAGAGGTATAAAGCGCATAAGTTTGAAAGACATGAAAAGATAGTTTTGGTTGGTACTACAAGTTAAGATAGAAAGTAAATTAAATACAATACTTTGGATTCACCAATATATGATAAATAATGGAGTATTTTCTCTGAATTTGTCAAATGTTAATGGACTGGACATTATTAATGTAATTCTTGACTCTATATATTGTATATGGTTATTATACCTATTGTATATAGTTTTTCTCATATTAGTTATAACCTTCTTTTATTATTTTACACACAAAAAGGGATATGTGGTGATATTTTGTTTATACTCATAAAATTTGCCTGAAGATCAGAGGACAGAGCCAGTGTTGTGGGATGTCTTTCTGTATACTGCATGTGTTGCTCTGATTGGTTGATAAATAAAGCTTCATTGGCCTATGGCAAGGCAACTTAGAGGCAGGAGGAAATCTAAGCAGATATATGGAGAGAAGAAAGGAGAGAAGGGAGAGATGCCAGCTACCACCAAAGGAGCAGTAAGATGCCAGCAGACTGATAATGCCATGGCCACGTGGCAACTTATGGATTAATAGAAATGGGTTAAGTTATAAGAGCTAGCTAGCAAGAAGCCTGCCATAGGCCATGCAATTGGTAACTAATATTAAGCCTCTGAATGATTATTTTATGAGCAGTTGAGGACCACAGGGCCAGGCAAGACCTGAGAAAACTTATGGCTACAAGCCAGACATTAGATTAAAAATAGAGGTCAAACAGTGGTGGCACACACCTTTAATCCTAGCACTCAGGAGGCAAAGATCCATCTGGCTCTCTGTGAATTTGAGGCCACACTGGGCTACATGAGATTGATCTAGTCTAGGAGAGAAAGAGAGCCAGGCAGTGGTAGCACACAACTTTAACCCCAGTATTTGAGAAGCACACATGCCATTAATCCCAGCACTAGGAAAGTTGAGATATGAAGTAAAAAGGCTTGGCAAAGAAATGCATATAAGGTGTAAGGAGACAGGAACTGGAGCTTTCAGCTGAGGACTCAGAGGCATTCAATCTGAGGATTCAAGGATACAGGATTGGCTGAGGAGTTGGTGAGGTGAGAAGTGGCTGTGGTTTGTTCCTTTATTTCCTGTGATCTTTCAGTATTTACCCCAATATCTGGCTCTGGGTTTTTATTATAAGACCATTTAGGATTCATGCAACAAGCAGTCTCTTTGTAATTCTTTCTAAACAAAATTCAATGAAGCATTACATAGCAGGCCAAGATACTATTATCATATAACAGGCATAGGATTAAAAACACCCATGGTAGAATGGAGCCATTTAAAAAAATCTAAGAGCCTTTTTCCAATTCAATATTCTATGACAATAATTTGGAAAAGTAATTCTTAACACAGATGATTCTGGGAGAATAAATAATTTACTATCCAAATTGCCATTTCAAAGGCTAACAGAGCTGCCTGCCTGAATAAATGATAAGAACTTTCAATACCAAAATCTTTTTTAAGTTTTATGAGAAGTATATAAGCAGTAATAAAGTAGGATATGTAATATTTCAGGAGAGAATCTCTACTATTATAAGATTCATTAAAAATAAAACAAATATAAAATATAGAGTAATTTTAGGTGGGGATGAGGAGGAAAAGTATACCACATGGAAAGGCAGCTTGGGATCACACTTTTGAGATTGCTTTTGAATATTTGCATATTCACTATGTCAGAAAATAGAATAGAATTCGGTCTCAAAGCTACAAAGAAAAAGTAGAATAGTGGAACAAACCATTCAGAGCAAGTTGTTAGTTAAGAAAATAAGGTACATCACTGAGTGACTGAGAAAGACTAATAATGGCTTATGTTCAATGCAAACCTGAAGGTAAAGTTGAAAATTAATACAGAGAAAACATATACAGGAAGAATCATAGAACTATAAAAGAAAATGATAAAGTGTGAAAAAACTGCTAGAAAGGCCAATGGACATAGAAAGAAAGAGAGCTTATGTATCTAAGGAAGACACACTGAACAACAGAAGGCAATGTTTTCCATGGGAAAGAAAGAGAAAATTAAGAATGAATCTACAACCAATGGAATTGAATTGAAGACCCTGACATTAATCCACATACCTATGAACAGCTGATTTTTGATAAAGAAGCCAAAACTGTAGAATGGAAAAATGAAAACATCTTTAACAAATGGTGCTGGCATAACTGGATGTCAAGATGTAGAAGAATGCAAATAGATCCATATCTATCACCATGCACAAAACTCAAGTTCAAGTAGATCAAAGACCTCTACATAAATCCAGTTATACTGAACTTGACAGAAGAGAAAGTAAGAAGTAGCCTTGAATGCATTAGCACAGGAGACCACTTCCTAAATATAACACCAGTAGCACAGACACTGAGATGGACAATTAATAAATGGGACCTCATGAAACTGAGAAGCTTCTGTAAGGCAAAGGACAAGGTAAATAAGACAAAATGACAGCCTACAGAATGTGTGCCTCCACACCTCCCCCTTCTTGGTATAATAAAGGGCCCCCTAGGTCCCTCACATGCACTGTGCCTGTCTTAAGTCATCCTTCTTGAATAATCTTCCTTACTCATAATAGAAATACACTTTCCATCACGCAAACTCCAGCTTAGGTTGGAAGCTATCAGGAAGAATGTTGCCTGTCTTTGGCCACCAGCCTCTGGCAGGAGGAGGTACATAGCTTAACTCAGCTCTGACCCAGATCCCTATTAAGAACTTACAAACATTCACAGTGATCTCCATAGCTTCCATACCTCCCAGTAAAGGAGTAGAGGATAAAAAAGATAGAATATCCTTTTTGGAGTGGATTTAAGGAGACTACAACAGTCTTAGATACAACAAGCCTTTTTCTAAATCAAAACTCTTGCCTAACAGATGTTCAATAAAATTTTCAAGGGACTATTTTGATTCTCAGGAAAAAAACAGCCATTTCAAAACACTTCACAGTATCCACTCAAGCAAACAAAAACTCATGGTAATTATAAAGACACTTTTAGCTGTTTAAGTCGCTCATATATACATGTGTTCCTACCACAGCAGTATAATTTCTGTACTAACTAACTCAACTGTGTGATGTTTTGAACTTGAAAAGCAGAGATTTTGGGCAGCACAGTACCAGCAGTATTTCCCTTGGGCTTTTTGTTACTCTGTTATGGGGAACATTTGAAATTTTTTTTGTGCTGGTCTGTTTGCATTTTCTTCCAGGCCTGCCTATACCACCATGCTGTTATGAACGACATTTCCCATGTTGCATTTCTTATTCTTACTAAAATCAAGCTTTTGATTTTCTCCCACCTCACCAGGTCAGTGAAAAGAGTACTTGAAATGACAGCTTTTTCAGGAAGACTATTTTTGCCCCTCTCCTCAGCTATGGGTGCTGCACAGCCCCAGCCACCAACTCAGGGCTTGACGTCAGGCAGGCAGCTCCTGCCATCCCCCTCCAGTCTCATTTGTATGGCCAAATTTTGCCTCAGTTTGTCCCATGCTGCCGTTATAGCTACTGAGACCCTGCTCTTTTCCATGCCAGCAGCTTTTCCCCAGGTCCCTCACAGACTCTGCTGTGGCTGAACCCTGGGGGGAAGTTGCCCCTATTCAGCTTTCCACCTGCACTGTCTCTGGCATCTCTCACTAGGCTCTACCCACAGGGGATTCTGTCTAGGGTCTAAAGGGTCTGCTGTTTTTCTAATACTACCTTGAAGGGGAGGCAGGACTAGCAGAGAGGGTTTGGCATGTTCCAAGAGGTGTTTTTTTTTTTTCTAGGACAATTACAAGTGACTTCCTCATTGTGATAGATGTTCCTTTCAGGTGAGTCTAATTTTGCCCTTACAGAAAGAAAGGAGATCTGAGAAGGAAAGACCTGAAAAGCTTTCAGTTTTTTAAACAGAGATTACTAAGTTTTCCCCAAAACTTCTGTTCCTTTTTCTCGGCTTGTTGGCCAAGAGGAAACTAATTCTGATGGTACAATGTTTTCATACAGTGGCAAAATCAGTGGCACAGAGGGTTTTTGTCTTGTCCACATCTGTCTCAGGGAAAATTTTTCCCTATTACTCAGGGCTTAGCTCTAAGCTGTCCACATGCCAAAAGCTTCCACAGAAATCTTTTTCTGCCTGTTTTCTTTCATAGTATGTTTTTCTGACTCTGATTCTTCTGCAGGAGTCTACATTCATGATCTCATAGTTGGAGAATCAAGGACACAGCTCTTTTGTCTTATTGCTTTTTTATCCTAAGTTTTTTCCACACTATTTTCATATATTCTACCTTAGCCTAAGTTTTTTCTTACCAAATACTCCTAATTCTACTCTTATTCTGAATTTCTTCTTACCCAATATTTCTACACCTAATCCTGTATTTGTAATTAATTTTATAGATAGAAATTAATAAAGAGAGAAACATAGAGAGAGATATTTGCTGTAGCATCACTTTTCACTTTGGCATTTCTTTCAGCCACTTTACTTTCACTTGGGAGAATAAAATACCATTACCTTTATTATTAACTCATTATTGGGCATGCCCCCTTATACCCATGACACCCCTTACCTCTCCTTTCAACAGGTCCTCTGTCCCTGTTCCTGGTGCCATCTGTTGGGGAGCCTGTCCCCACTTTTTCCCCAGGCTACTCTTGAGGAGGGAGGAATAATAGATATTAGGTAGAAAGATAGAGGGGAGAGAAACAGATAGAAACATGGGATAGACTTGGGAGGGCCTGGATCAATATCCACTGGACCCTCCTGTATCTTCTAAAGAGCTTTTTATAGGAATTCCAAGGAGTGGCACAAAAGACCTCCCCCTAGCACAGCCAAGTACAGACCCTTCCAATCACCTGGTAACCACACACCTGGTCAACCAACCCTCTAGTACAGCCCTGCTGAGTAAAACAAGCTTAGATCTCACTAGGAAACCTTTGTGGGCTTCCACAGTGAGAATGCAAACTTGTACAGACACTTTGGATATCAGCATGGCAGTTTCTCAGAAAATTGGGAATCAATCTACCTCAAGACCCAACAATACCACTCGGGCATACACCCAAGGAATGCTCAATCATACCACAAGGACACTTGCTCAACTATGTTTATAGCAGCATTATTCATAATAGCAAGAACCTGGAAACAATCTATATGTCCCTCAACTAAGGAATGGATAAAGCAAATGTGGTACATATACACAATGGAGTACTACTTTGCAGTAAAAAACAATGATATCATGAAATTTGCAGATAAATTGATGGAACTAGAAAATATCATCCTGAGTGAGGTAATCTAGACTCAAAAAGACAAACATGGTATGTACTCATTCATAAGTATGTAGCTGGAGAGTTTTCTCTCCGGGTCCCACCAAGCCCTGGCAGTCTGACAACCCACTTATAAAATAAACACACAGACG
Source organism: Peromyscus melanophrys (assembly GCA_902168415.1). NCBI lineage: Eukaryota > Metazoa > Chordata > Mammalia > Rodentia > Cricetidae > Peromyscus > Peromyscus melanophrys. The sequence goes on along the minus strand of CABHPR010150558.1, from coordinate 99,308 downwards.
CTTATATTATTTAAACTGTTTGGCCTAAACAATGCCAACATAAGTAGATACTAGATGTAAAGCAAAGGATAACCAGACTACAAACCAAAGCTCCAGAGAAGCTAGCAAATGAAGAGGACCCTAAGAGGGATGCATGGATCACCCTAGGAAGGGGAAATTGATGAGATCTCCTGAGTAAACTGGGGGTGAGGTGGGGCAATAGAGGGTAGGGGATGAGGAATGAGGAAGGAAATAGGACGCTTGATCTGGAACAGGGACAGAGTGGGAGAGCAATGAAAGAGATCTTTCTAGAGGAAGACATCATGGGGATAGGGAGAAACTGGGTGCTAAGAAAGTTCCCAGGAATCCACAAGGATGACCCCTAGCAGAGAAGGTGCCTGAGCTGGCCTACCCTGGTAATCAGATTGATAAATACCCTAATTGTAATCATAGAGTCTTCATCCAGTAACTGATGGAAGCAGATGCAGAGGTCCACAACCAAGCAGCAGGCAGAGCTCCAGGAGTTCAGTCAAAGAGAGGGAGGAAGGATTCTATGAGCTAGCGGCATCAAGATCATGATGGGAAAACCTACAAAAACAACTAAACCAAAGTAGCAGGAACTCATGAACTTTAGACCAACAGCTGTGGAGTCTGCATGGGACTGGGCTAGGCCCTTTGCACAAGCAAGACAGTTGTGTAGCTTGGTCTGTTTAAGAGGCCCCTGGCAGTGGGATGAGGATCTATCCCTGGTGCATGAACTGCTTTGTGGATCCCATTACCTATGGTTGGACGCATTGCTCACCCTTGATGCAGGGGGTGGGTGCTTGGGCCTACCTCAGTTGAGTGTACCAGGATTTGTTTACTACCCATGGGAGGCCTTACCTTTTCAGAAGTGGATGTGGGGTGGGTTGAGGGGATGGCTGGACAGGAGCTGGAGGAGGGATGGAAGGGGGAATCTGTGGTTGGCATATAAAATGAATAAAAAATTTCTTAATAAGGAAAAAATAAGAATGAATCCACAACTGACCAGGTCATCACTCCTCCAGAAAAAAGTAGATTTCAACAAATACCAAGTGTACTTTGATGATGGTATTCAGCAAATGCCAAGAGAGAAACTTTAGTATATTGACAAAGGGAAAGGTTATTGCCTTCTAAGGAGATAAGAAAAATATTACTTCTTTGAGCCTTCTCAATAAGCTTTGATTACAGAAAAGCACCATTCATGAAGTTTGAGTGACAGACTCCATGGGGAAAGTATGCATCTTGTTTTTAAACCATGTACAGATGAATTGAATCAGCACACTGGATATTCAGAGAAAATATGAATAATACTCATATATCCATGCACACGCACACACACACACACACACACACACACACACACTCACACGGAACCAGCGCAGGAAAGCAGCATCCTCACGGAACGTACAAATGAAGTACATAGGACTGAGAGACTAATGAGAAACCGAGCACAAATGCGAATAGATTAATTTTTAAAGACTAGTAGTACTTCGATTTATTAAACTATTACTGAAGTTTGAAGGTGTTGTGAGGAAAGAAGTCACTTAAGAACTGCTGCAAAGTTGAAGAAATGATTATGCCATCAAAGCTTGGATGTGAACATGTTGAAAGAACTAAAGTAGAAATTTGAAACTTGGTATCTATTCTTTAATCTCAGAAGTTTATAAATTTGTAGACATGTAAAATATATATCAAGCTAATTATTTGAAATTGTGTGGATGATAACTATTTGAACTAAAGACATGCAGCATCACTACAAAATTACTAGTACTAAAGTATAGAGATTAGTCATACAGTCTTTGACAGGAAACACAATATAGGGACTAGGCATACAATATAAATTGATTATATAGTATAGAATCTAGGCACATTGTATAGACACTAGGAATACAATATAGGAACTAAGCAGACAGTACTAAGATTATTTAGTAAAGTTTAGAAAGTACTTGCATCAAGCAAGAATTTAGAGGAAAATAAATGTCATGGAAAGCTATAGAATTTTCTACTTCATTAATAATGCATTAGGACAATAAATATAAAAAAATGGCTTGAACTCTGTGATAATAATTACAATAATTTGAGATCCTTATATATGTCATTCAATAGAACTAAATGTAGCAAATTAGACCCAGTTCACATATTATTTTTACAGTTTTCAGGAAACTAATATTTAGGAAATATTGAAAGCAGTATATCTGTAATGAGGAGAAATGCAGAGCAGGAAAAGAGCACCCAGTAGGGAGAACTGCAGTGGCCTTGGGACCCAGAAAGATGTCTCAAAACATTCATACTGCAACTCAGGCTGGACTGAATGGGAGTTGCTTGGCTAACTAGAAGGAAGACAATAAAACAAATGCACTCCCAGAAAGCAGAGAGGGAAGTTCAGTATGTCTCAGCATTGGCAAATAACAAGGAAAGGTTTATGTCACAAATCTGGCATGGGAGCCAGAGAAACTAACTTAAGGTTTTGGAATGCAAAGTGAAAAACAATGAGAAGACCAGAGGATGTCGACTGAAAGCTTGGCCTCCTCAGATCTGCATGCCTGTAAAATAATTCTGGACTCAGTGATGAGAAAGAGTTACATGAGTGGTTCTCATCCTGAGCACTGCTGGCACTGAGGACAGACAAAGCTTTGCTATGGAGTGTTTGGGCCTTACCAAATGTTCAGTGGTGTCTTTTCGTTCTACCCAACAGAGGTCAGTGATACCCCAAACAAGTACGAAGGTAAAAGGTCAAGCAAGTGCCTTTTGGGTAGCAAAGTTACTCTAGCTGTAATAATCCAAAGGGCTGGAAGGAATCAAGAGGTGTGGTGACACCTGCTAACAGGCTCTGGAACAATAATTTGTGTCTAGAAGATGCTTACATTAGAAGGCATGGTTGTGAGCAGAAGACAAGTAAGCGTAAGTGTTTGGGGGAGGAGAGTTGATCTTCAAATACTTTTGGAAACCGGAGAGAAGGACAAATTAGTTATAGGCCCGGGTTGTGTTATAGTTAATACTTATGAAATGAAATATAAAGGAAAATAAATAGACTAATGGAGGAAAACTCTTGACTTGGCAGTGAAAATATTGAGTCTAAAATATTTATGAAATACTCAAGGAATGAGAGGCACAAATGATGGCTTTCTCCAAGAGTTTGGTATGGTGAATTTCTTTCTTTTCCCATTCCCAGTACTGTTTTATTCAATAAAGTTCTAACTATCTGAGTGTGTGTGTGTGTGTATGTGTGTGTGTGTGTGTGTGTGTGTGTGTGTGTGTGTGTGTGTGTTATATGTGTGTGTATAACCTATAGTCACAAATTCATTACTGATACTTTAATTCTTTGAAAATGTTAGCATATGATTCTTAATGTGGTCATAAATAATACTATTTTAAAGGTATAGTCTCCTTAACCATGACTTGCTTATTTGGTATAGTTTTCTAGATATTAAAGTATATTTTACATTTCTAGAGTAATCTAGACATTGTATAGCAAGTGCATTCTCCATTTTCTAGAAGCCTGATGTCATCGTCCTATGCTTGTATTAATGGATGCCTAGTAAAGAACTGTCACTAAAACTAGTCAGCATAAGCACTCACAATGAATGAGTTGGTTTTAACCCTTTTTGTTATTAATTCACCTGCATTAGATGTAAATTTCTAATCTTCAATTCATTGGACAAAACTATAATCTATGTATTTCTGTGATGAATTATAGAAAAACTATTTCACTTTTTACAAGAAAGGAGAAAATGATAAACAGGGTTAGATTTTCCAGGATCCTGCCACATGAAACACTACAGTACCACAGTTCTCCAGTTTTGCATAAGCTAAGTAGATTCAAGGAATGAAAAGGAAATAAATTCCCATGTCAGCAATTCAAATCCCTTTGAATTTTCTGCCTTTAGAGTACAAGAATCTCCAGTCAGAAAGGTCCATATTTTTCCTTGACTTCCTTTATTTCAGCCTGGCTTATGTGAACAGTAAATAATTCTGACAAGGACTTAGTTGGCAAACGCTTTGTAGATGTTCCCATTATTTTTCACTTTAAAGAGTAGATGAACTCTTTTAGGTTATGGGGTCTGCATCAGTGACAACACAATTAATGGAAACTCAGCCAGTTGTGGAAAGGTTCAGAAAGGCCAAGAAGCCAACAGTCCCCACCTGCCCTTCTGTACTTCTTCCCAAGACATCCCTGTTCTAATTAGGAAGTAATTCAGCTTGGCACCTGGGGAAATGGTCATTCCACTAATGGTCTTCCCTACTCATAAACCCTACACTTCCTCAGACATCTATCTTCTTTTAGCAGCACACTTTGCTCTAATTGCAAACCCCATAACTATTGCTTGATGACCTTGCAGACGTCTTCCCTGCTTTGGGCAGCTCTAATGTGCACTGCAGACATGTGTTTTCTAAGGTGTACTTCCTCTAGTCAAGCCTGAGTCCATCGAGAATTTCAACATGTGCACAGAACTCAAATTAAATGTATTGACAGCTAAAGGAAGGTTCTGGGAAGAGAGCTTACTCTGTCAAATGTAATATGAACTAAACATTTAAACATCAGTGAAATCTGTGTGATCTATATAAACTTTTAATTCTTAGATGTAATATGGAAATTTCACTAGCCTTCATGGTGGCAGATGAACACAGACACAACAAAAATAAAATACTTAAAGAAATGATATTCTCAACATGATCAGTTGACCTGTAGTTATATTTTCAAAGATGGGTATTTAAAGCTAGATATATTAGAGTATTTCGATTTAGTGGTGGCTTTTGAAGTTAAAAGAGAAGAAAAGAAAATAACAGAAAAGAAAAAGGAAGAAGAAAAGGAACAAGGAACACATAGAAAAGAGAATATAGAAAATCAAATACTGACTTTTGATGCTGAGATGCAAAATGTTAAACATAAGAAATTATGCTACTTTTGGGGAGCAAAACCTTAACATTCATGCTTAATGCCTCTGATGATTAAACGGTCTTCTTGAGTTTCTATGATATTCACTAAGCATATGCAGTGTTAGAAGTAAAATGTTACTTTATTTTATTTTCCCAGAACTAGGCACAGTGCCTGATGCAGCTAATAACTATAGAGCCTACTGTATGGAAAATGCTATGTTAAGTTATGAGCATGTGACTTTGCAACCCCCTTTGAGGAATTTATATTCTTTCAGTAGAGACAGATATGAGCAAGTTATGGACATATGCAAAGTGCTCAGCAAAATCTTTCTGGTTAGATGAATGGCTCTAGGGATGCTTAGAAAGAATGGAGAGTTAAATGGAAGACCTTAAGAGTTGATAACTTCTGCAACTCCAGCATATTTCAGTATAGTACCGGGTATATAATTGATGCTAATTCAATGATTATTTAATGAATAAATGATTAAGTGAATTTATAAATGATGCTATATCTTTCCTTGAACTATTATTTCTAAATGACCACAAAACATCTGTTTCTATTGGTCTAAAACTCAAATGCTTACCATTAGAACCTCCTGCTTCTAAAGACAATGCCAGAAAAAAATTAATCTTCACTAATAGATTATTAGTACAATTAATGAATAATCATAGATATTCAATAACAAGTATCTTGAAAGATAAGCATCTCAGTATTCAGAAAGTAACCAGATAAGATTAAAGAAGTATGTAAAGGGTCAAGTAGCAGTGACAAGTATAGGCCTCTAATGAAAATATCACCTCTTTTAAGGTGGACCATCTTTATATAATCAGTATGTTAAATTATTATTAAATAATAATTACACAATGGTTCTTTTTAATAATGTCACTTTAAGTGAAAATTATGAAAAGACAGAATGTACATGCCCAACGCCGTTCGGCACACATCCATCTGCAATTGTGTTTCTATTACATTTATGTGCCAAGCCTCATAATATAATTAATGTAAAATCTAAGAAATCAATGTAACATTTACACATGTCTAAAAATGCCTGAAATTACAGCTATCATCAATTTCTTAATTAGTTCATAAAATCTTGATGGTCTCCAGACTTACATCAATGCTAATTATAGCTGGGACAATTTCTTTGAACTTCAATCCATTTTGTACTCAAATTTAGGCTTTCCATAAGCCTAGCACAAATGCATAGAGTTAGACATACATTATTATTTTCATTTAGAAGTCATGTAACATCTGGATTCTTGTTCAAATTTCTGTCTTGAAATCATGATTTACCAACATTGGAGCAGATTAGTTTATTTCCAGAATGCTTCTGCAAAACCATTTATAATACCTGAAAGTTTGTGGTTTCTTATTCTCTACTTATGTTATTACTGAAAATACCCAAAGAGCAAAGGTTACTCTGACGGATGTTATTACAGAAAATGTATTTCATACAACAGCTAGAGGTATAAAGAAGTAATTTGGTGTAAGAATATAAATGTGCATGAACTGGTCATATTCAAAACTCTGTGAAAAAGCAAAGTTGCTTTTTAATTGGAGCTTTAAGAAATGATATAGGTTGTAACTAAGGCAACATAATGGATCATAGATTCAGTTGACCTCAATTTATAAATTAAACCAAGCAATTAAAAAACCACAGATATCTTTATCTGGTAATGTATTACAAAGTTTATTGATGCTTTTGTTTTTTAAGTTTTCACTCATTTGAGCTTCTTCCATATGAAGCAACACATAATTCTGTAAATGAAGCAGTGTATTTAAAGTAATTGTCCATGTATTAAAATAATTCTTATTTCCCCCACCAGTTAGCAAATCATTTAAGAAAAAAAAGTTAGAGAGAGCTAATATGTAAGATCTGTAATGTTCATAAAGTAATACTAGTGAGTGTAGCCTTCAGTGAACTATGCACACCTACACAGACAACAGAAGTTTGAACAACTCTCCTATCTCAAGGTTGAGCCAAGTGATCACAGAATTCCACATATGGAGCCTTCCAGATCAAACTAACTCATAGGAGAAGATGCCCAAATGGACTCCTTTCCTGCACCACTGTGATGGAGGGAAGTGTGGGCAAAGGCTGAGTATTGATGGCCAGCTCTGCATATTCAACCATAAGCCATTCACCTTCCTCTTTAGGGTCCAAGATAAGGAGTGTTTAGGAGAAACATCCTTTCCACAAACTGTCAGAGAACTTTCATCTCATCTGAAGGTAACATAAGGAAGCTTACATTCCAAAAGGAACTATAAAGACCTCAAATTCAGTCTTATAGGAAAAGAGCATCAGATGCTGAGAAGGACTACTGACCTCAGCTATTACTGCTTCCTATCATGCAGAGGACTAAAAACATGAAATGGTCTAAATTTTCAGCCTTAGAGGTGGAGACAGACAGGTACACAGATAAGGACAATAAAGAGTGAAATGACCTGTTGATACAAATGTAAACTATTTTTATATTCCTGTTTAAGATAATTTGTATATTGATACAAATACAGAACCATATTTTTTATAATGTACATATATTTCTACTCTTATTTGAAATATTTGTATATTGATGTAAATGTAAATTTATATCTGTCATACTTTATGTATGTTCTACTTCTGTTTAGGATATTCTGTATATTGATATATATTTAAGATTATTGTCATATTGCATATCGCACTATACATTCCTACCTCTGTTATAAATATCTTGTGTATTGTCACAATTTTGAAGTTGTGACATTGTCCTTTACCGTAGATTTGCTTATAGACTGTTTACCTTATTTACATGAAGTCTTAATCCTTAGGTTATTTCAGTAGATAAGACTTACAGATTTATAGTCACCTATGCTTGTCATCTCTGTAGTTACATTAGTTAGGTTATCCAAATTTACAAATACATAGGTCGGATGGACAGGTAATCTTCAAACACTTCATAGACCTAGAGAATATGGCATTTAAATAACTTAGAATTCTGTTAACGTGAGACACAATTGCTCCTGGCAGCACCAATTTGATCCCGAGAGAACGTTGGGCTTCTAAGACATTTCCAGTTGGAAGTTTGTCTTCTTGGCACAAAATGGCCTATTGGGCAAAGAACTGTCCTTGCCTTAACTGCTGACAATACAAGTGCTGTCCTTCTGGACAAGCGGGACACAAGGAAAAGTGACTTCTGAACTCTGCCAAGACAGGGTAAGATGGTCTTTCAGAATTCCTGCTTCTGAAAATGGTCTGTCAGATACTCTAGGCCTGTAGCCAATTTGAATGCACCAACAATGCTGAGAAACATTAGGTAACTATCCAGGCTGCCAGCTGTCTCTGTCTACTCTTGCAAGATTCCCAAAAGTTGCTTGCATCCATCTACCATTTCTCAGGTACCATTATATTCCTTCTCAGGTCTTTGATGGGATTGAAGACTAGCAGTTGTAGTTACAACTTTGTGTGTGTGTGTGTGTGTGTGTGTGTGTGTGTGTTTGTGTGTGTGTGTGTGTGTATATAATCTTAGGTAGTACATATTAAGTATTAGATTCATTAGATTCAGGTTCTTTAGGATAGGACACCTTTTGGAATGATCTTTGTAACATGCCATTTACCTACGCTCTAGACCTCTCTGGATTTTAGTATGTGTTTCTTGCTTGATATTGTTTGCATTGATTGTAGTTCCATCTTATCTAGGTCATTATCCCTCATTACTCCTGGACAATATATGATAACCATTCCTTTGGATATAGTCTTGTATTAAGTTAGAACCTTCTTATTTAGACAAAAGGGGGAGATGTAGTGGGTAGCCATTCCAGCTTTGATCTGGAAGTTCCAACCCCCATTGAGGCTTCAGTAACTGTCACGCCTACAAGGCAGGGCCAAGAGAGGGCCCTGAAGACCCGAGATCCGGATGTGCTGCCTTCCCTTGGTGTCTGGACCCTAGACGCTGGAGGTAGACTGAGCAGAGTTCTCCAGAGAACACTGCCGGACTGCATCACACCTTTCCTAGACCCTGCAACCTACCTATCCCTTCATTTGTAAGTTACACCACTAAATAAACCTCCCTTTTACCACTCGGAGTGGCCTTAATAATTTCACCAATAATGACCACCAATATTTAGGTATAATGGAAGGGCCACCTCAAAGGGAGTGAAGGATTCTTTTGGTCAACTCTTTTGAGATGGATGTAATATCAACCCAGAACAGTTCTAATTTCCCTGACCCTTAGGTAAACGATCCTTCCTTATTAAATGCCAGATTTTCTTTCTGCATTTGACCGCAGTTAGTCCCCTGAGAATGATTGCAGAAGCACAAAGCTTGCATGAAGGGACACTGTGGTTCCTCGCTGTTTATACTCTCAACAAAAGACCTTTCCAGAAGTGGTAAAAACAGGTTATATTTTCCCAACTTTCCTTATGAAGCTCAGTAACAGCTTTGGAACCAAATAATCTCTATGAATGACCTAGTTTAATTGAAATGTTATAGGCAAATTTATGTATTTAATCATGAGTAGAAATTCATATGCCAACACTTGATATGATTAACATATTTTTCAAATAATTGCCTAATATTGGAATATCTAGTAAAATGTAAACATATATGCTTACTATTTGAACTTTCAGTGTTTTGTTTTTTAAAAAATTTTATACAATATGATTTGGTCATATTATTTCCTCTCCTCCTACTCCTCCCAGATCCTCTATAACTCCCTATCCACCCAACTTCATGTTCTTTCTCCTACTCTCTCTGAAAAAGAAAAAAAAAACATTGACAATCAAAGCAAACAAAAAAGCTGACAAAACAAAAAATACCAAGCAAAACATATGGGCTCCATTTTGTTTTGGCCAGCTACTCCTAGAATTGGGACCAGCCATGGATTGTGGTTGATATACTCAGTGTAATTCCATTAGAAAAAAACCCTAATTTTCCCTTTCCCAGCAGGTATCAATTGCCAATAGTTTCTTGATAAGGAGTGAGAACTGGGTTCTGCATCTCCTTCTCCATGATGGAATTTTGTCTGGTTTGGACTTGTGCAGATTTGTGTGTACTGTCATAGTCTGTGAATTTACACGTGTATCTATTCCCTGTGTCTAAAAGATGATGTTTCTTTGGAGTCCATAAATACTGTTATAATTGACAAGAGATCTTAATACGGAAATTACCTAACCTGTAGACAATAAGGGCAAGTATACCTCGCTTGCCTGAATTTGCAGATCAACATCATGACCACATAAATTCCCAAGTACTCAGTTGTCATTATCATACCAAATAACATTACAATTATAGAAAATGAGATGAGAAATCATGTGGACATTTGACAGAAACGAAGAATAGCATTTATGTGACAGCTCAATAGAGAACCTCATAATAAGCATTAGAAAGCCTGCATTTAAGTCCCAACACCAATGCTGATGATATATTTTGCATAAGTCACACATTTTTATCTACAGTAATAATCAAAAAACTGACTTGTTTTGAGGAAATAAAGAAAGGAATTTCTAAATTTCGTGTAAATCGTAGGAGTGACAGAAATTACTGTAATGATAGTGATTGAGTTGGGGTTAGACAAGTCATGAAATAGATGGAGATAGGAAAAGAAACATTCCTACATTAGGGAAATATACTTTACTAATTCTTAATTGCAAAAAATTCTCCTTTTGGTACAAGAAAATAAAGTTATTATTATACTTCTACAGATGAATACAGCATAGGCCAAATACCAAAAGCACCATGGTAAGCAATGCAAAAAAGAAAACATCTTGAGGAAGATTAGTCACTGATTTCAGTTTGGGAGTATTAGCTCATGTCAAAGGAAGATGTTCTGATCTCACTGAACATCAGTTCCCAAAGAGGCTGGGTGGTGATACTATCAGCTGAAACAAAAATGAGATAGAGAACAGTGGTTTAAGCATTATGTTCTGGGTATATAGTGGCTGGGAAGAAATTAGCCCAAGTGCTATATTAGAGATGTCTTCAGAATGGAGTGATCTCTGATTGTCTTCAAAGTGGGTAAAGAGAAGGAAGAGGTGTTTCAGAGAGGAGGCAAAGTCTATGTAACATCTTAGGCAATAAATAACATGGTAAATTCAAATAATGGCAAGGCTAAGGAAAAATCTTGAAACCATGTATTGGGAGTAAAGATAGAAATGATGGCTAGGGCTACAAATGACAGCCTTCATATGATATGCCTGAGAGGGTGTCATTGATTCTACAAGTAGTAGACACTCAGAAGGGATGCAATGGCTTAGCAGGTAAGAGATGTTTCTTCATAAGCATAAGGACCTGGGGTCAGAGTCTTATATTTACATAAAGATGGGCGATGGGCATGTCTTTAATACTAAAATTGTGGAAGTTGGGACAGAGACAGGAGGATCCCTGGGGATTGCTGGTCATCAGACTATTTCTGAGTTTAGGTAGAAACCCTCTCTCAGAGATGAAGGCAGTTTATCCAGTAACTGATGGAAGCAGATACAGAGATCCACAGCCAATACCAGGCTGAGCTCCAGGAGTCAAGTTGAAGACAGAGAAGAGGGATTCTATGGGCAAGGGGGATCAAGACCATGATGGGGAAATCTACAGAGACAATTGAACCAAGCTCATAGGAACTCACAAACTTTAGACCAACAGCTGTGGAACCTGCATGGGACCAGACTAGGCCCCCTGCATACGGGAGACAGTTGTGTAGCTTGGTCTGTTTGAGGGGCAGTGGGATCGGGATCTATCCCTGGTGCATGATCTGGCTTTCTGGAGCCTATTACCTATGGTGGGACATCGTGCTCACCCTTGATGCAGGGGGAGAGGCTTGGTCCTGCCTCAAGTGAATGTACCAGGCTTTGCTGACTCCCCATGGGAAGCCTTACCCTTCTGGAGGAGGGGATGGAGGGTGGATTGGGAAGGGGAGAGCTGGGGGGAGAGGGAGGAGGGATGGGAGGGGGATCAGTGGTTGATATGTAGAATGAGTAGAAAAATTTCTTAAATAAAAAAAATATTTTAAAAAAGAGATGAAGGCAGAAAGTGCTAGAACACTCTACATGACAGCCAATGTCCTCCTCCAGCCTTTGTGCATGTGTGCCCACATACACACATGTATATAAATACACACATGCATATGCCACATATGAGATAGATCAGCCTCACATACACATGATTTTGAATTAGCATTGATAATCTGGATGGAACAGAAGTTTTATAAGAAACTATGCTAAAATGGTACCTAAAGTTTTTGTTCATGTTCACTACCACTTTACTCCTTAAGTTTCAAGTCTGGAAATCAAGGTAGCTAACTTAAAAATACATTGTAACTCCAACATAACCTCAATGTAGAAGAAAGAAAGAACATTAGTTATTGTGTGGGTTTTTCTGAGTTAAAATTATAGCCTACAGACGTTTCAATAAATTTGCTTTGTGTGGAACAGTTGAAGTTTTGAATGAATGTGTATTGTTGACATGGCTACATTCATGTCTAGGACCCCCAGTGCCTTAGGCCATTGGGAATGGGAAGGCCTTCCCTTGTTGCTGGAGACCTTCTCTCCAGCTCCCAAGTCCCACCAGTCTCCAGCTCCCAAATCCCGCCAGTGCCTGGTTCCCTGACCGAACCCATTCATAAAATAAACACACAGATGCTTACATTATTTAAACTGCTTGGCCATTAGCTCAGGCCTATCATTGTCTAGCTCTTACTCATATTTAGCCTATTTCTATTAATCTCTACTTTGCCACGTGGCTCGTGGCTTACCGGTTCTTTACATCTTCCTTCTCCTCGCCGCAGCTCCAGCCAGTCTCCCTATCCTTCCTTCCTCCTCAATTCTCCTCTCTGTTAGTCCCGCCTATACTTCCTGTCTGGCTATTGGCCAATCAGTGTTTATTGACATATAGTGATATCCACAGCACTTCCCCTTTTTTTTCTTTTTCAAAAAGGAAGGTTTTAACTTTAACATAGTAAAATTACATATAACAAAACAATTATAGAGCAAGAATTACAGTTACAATATTAAAGAAGATATCCTATCTATCTTATATTTATGAGTTTAAGGTTTTATATCTAACTTATCTTTTATCATAACTGAGGAAATTACAACTATCTAGTCTTCAACCACATCAAAGACCTCAGAAGGATATAATACTATCTGAGAAATGGAGAAGATGCAAGCAACTTTCGGGAGTCTTGCAGGGTAGACAGAGACAGCTGACAGCCTGGACAGTCATTCAAAGTTCTCTTGTAAAGTTGGGGCATCTGTTTTCAACTCACAGGCCTAGAGTCTCTTAGTCATTTTTTTCTATGTCCTGTAGAATGTCTGGCAGTTTCCTCTGCAAAGCAGGAACCTGAAGGACCATTTTGTCCAGCAAAGTTCAGTGGTCACCTTCCTATGGGTCCTGCATGTCCAGTCAATCCAGCAGTCCAGGCAAGAACAATTCTTGCCCAAATGGCTATTTTTGTCAAGGTGAAGATAAACTCCATATGGAGTGTCTTCGATGCCCATCCTCCTCTGAAGTAAATCCAGTGTTGCCAGGAGCAGACATGTCTCATTGTCTAGAACATCTAAATTTTTAAAACATTTTAAATGCCATATTCTGTAGGTCTTTGAAGTATTTGAAGATTACCTATCTATCTGAAATATATCTATGTATACCTAGAAGACTTAATTAACATGGCTACAAATATGATAATCATAGATGACTAATTATTAATCTATTTCTTAATTATCCATTATAATTTTAAATGAGTTACATAAACATAATACCTCAAACAAAAGTAGAAATATACACACAGTATAACAGAATCAACTTTAAGTTTGTATCAATAAACTAAAATTTATATCAATGTAAAACATTTTAAACATAAACTAAAATCTATACCAATGTAAAACATTTTAAACAAGTTGTTGTGCTTTAAAAGTAGATTCATTAATCTACCCTTTTATCCTATCATCTCTATATCTTATGTATCTATATCATATCCCCTTTTCTTTTTTAGAAAGAGATCGCATTTATAATTAATCTGTTTTAAATAAAAATATTGGTTTTTCTCTGTCCCACATCAGAGGGCTCTTCTGATTTGGGACACAAGAATCTTTTAACCTTTTTTATTTTAGGAATATGTCTGGGTTTAGAGAGGGAGTGAGCTCATTCCATCCCCGAAGCCAGCTTGGTATATTTGGGAATTTGGGCATAGATTCTCTTACTACTTCCTGCTGGAGGGGGGGGCACCGTATCTTATGGGAACACAAAGAACATTTTAGGATTATGGAGTAGTCCGTGAGGATGTATCATTGAGCCAGTTGCCTTGAGACGGTTCTGGATGTTGGATCATCTGGGCCATGGTGTCATCGGAGACATTTCAGGTGGTCTTGGCTGGTCAAACCTGATGTATCTTAGTCTGTAACAAATCCATAGCCTCTGGCTTTCTGTGGAAACAAAAGCAGAACTTCTTTTCCAAAGCAACATATCCTTACATCCAAATTTTGAAGTCAAGGTATCTTTAAAATTTACATTTTGGCATAACTCAACAGCTTTTACAATCAAATGTTTATCTTTAGTTACGAATATCAAAGAGAACATAATCCAGATTCTCTGTGTGATAGCCATCTTTACGTGGCTTATTTTAAAGACTTTATTTTTAAAAACTATCTATTTGTTTATGTAACTGTATGTCTACGTACATTTTTACATATATTGTAAACTATTTCATCTGAATCAGTCTTATTGCAGCATTCTAAGACTGAAACGGCGCTGTGGCTGCTGGCTCCGCCCACTTCAGCGTTCCAACATGGCGGTAGTTCGTTTTTTGGTAGTTCTGGGAGTGATCAACTCTCAGAAGTAGTGGGTCTATGGTTTTATCAAAGCAGTGTGTAACCCAGAAACCTCTTTTATATATATATATATTAGTAAATATATATATTAGTAAAGAGTAAATCTAGCATACAGTGTAATGTGCCACTGGCAGACATCTCATTTTTGCCATACTGGCGGTCAAACGCACATGCCAGGAACCCGCCAGTAGTTCAAACGCGCGTTTTGCGGCGTCTAGCTCTCCTTATGAGACATGAAGCAGGAACCTGGTTTTGGCTCTGTTTAGAACTGATCATTAAAAATTTTAAGGTTTAAGGTGGAAATTCGAGCCGTTGGGCGCCATTTGTTGCTGGAGACCTTCTCTCCAGCTCCCAAGTCCCGCCAGTCCCTGGTTCCCTGACCGAACCCATTCATAAAATAAACACACAGATGCTTACATTATTTAAACTGCTTGGCCATTAGCTCAGGCCTATCATTGTCTAGCTCTTACTCATATTTAGCCCATTTCTATTAATCTCTACTTTGCCACATGGTATAGCATGAATCTTAGAGAGTCTTATTAATAAAATCAAACCTGAGGCCAGTTATTGGGGTGAACACTGGAAGGTCAGAGAGACAGAACAAGCCACAGCTATCTCACCTCACTGGATCCTCAGCTGGTCTTGTTTCCTCAGACTGGATGCCCCGAGCCCTCATCCAGAATGGGTCTCAGCTGAACTGCTGCTAGAAGCCTGAATGCTTAACCAGCCACATGCTTCTTCAGGCCAAATGCCTCTCCAGGCCAAATGCCTCTAGTTTCTGGTCCTCACGCCTTATATACCTTTCTGCTTTCTACCACCACTCCCTGGGATTGAAGGTGTGCTTTCTGGGATTAAAGGTGTGGGTCACCACGCCTGGCTGTTTCCCATGTGGCCTTGAACTCACAGAGATCCAGAGGGATTTCTGTCTCTGGAATGCTAGGATTAAAGGCGTGTGCTACCACTGCCTAACCTCTGTTTCATATTGTGGCTGTCCTGTTCTCTGACCCCAGATAAGTTTATTAGCATACGCAATATTTTGGGGAACACAATACCCCCACAACGTGGCTCGTGGCTTACCGGTTCTTTACATCTTCCTTCTCCTCGCCGCAGCTCCAGCCAGTCTCCCTATCCTTCCTTCCTCCTCAATTCTCCTCTCTGTTAGTCCCGCCTATACTTCCTGTCTGGCTATTGGCCAATCAGTGTTTATTGACATATAGTGATATCCACAGCATTCCCTCAGTCAGGTTCATGGGAAATGTCAGCTTTCCACTGGCCCATGTGTAGATGTCAACAATGTATGCAAAAACTAGCAACCTCAGCATCCTCCTCCGGGATGTCTCCAACACTAGACTGCTCCCATAGCGACCCTGTCACTGAGACTTGCTAACCTCCTCCTTGTCTTGGCCATAATAATGTGCTGAGTATCCAGGTTGTGTAGCAGATACTCTGCTATCAGAACAAGTACAACCCACTCAATCCAAGCTTTTATATATGTTTGTCATTTGTCCTGTATCTGCCATTCTTTGTTCTTGATTTTCCCCCATATGAGACTCCAGGAACAAGCTGTTCAAGATGTGATGTTAGTGGTCATTTTTTAATAGATGAATAGTTGATAATCTATGTATAAAGCTCATGCCAATCCCAGTGTCTGTCAGGAACTATAAGTCCCATCTGTGGTGACTCATGAGTTGATTTTGGAATACCATTCATTTCTCATCATCTTATCTGACTACAGAAATCTGGTTCTGATGTGAATGTTTTCTAAGCATGAACAACTCTCAGACGTCTCATCTCTGTAATCTTCATCTTACACTGACTCACAGGCTTCTTACTCAAACTGTTTGTGAACTTCAAATACCTTATGTCTCTAAATTCTAATGTAGTTAGCAATTTTATAAGATTCTCTTTCTAGTAATACACAAGCTTTCACAATTTTGCAATTACCTTTGTTAAAGGAGGAAATGTCAAAATTCAGATCATTATCAATAACAAATCACAACTGAGTTAATGTTGAAAAAAGAAAGGTAGAGTGCCTTGATAAGAATATTGCCAAAATACACCTATTAGTGGGGAAAGTAACCACAATCCACAGTAGACCTATGCAGAATGTGAAAGCTCATTTCAACTTCCTTCCACTTTTTCTTCTCTGACTGGAAGAATATGCAGCTACAGAATCCATGTTACTATTACCAGGCTTGTAAGTCTGTTGGCAACAGGCACATAGTATGCATCCAGCACTTGTGAATCTTCTCTAATTTTGCAGGGATGGCATACGTGTCCAGGCACATGTGCTGCATGCTGTCTGTGGGGATGCCTAAAGACAACTTACATTTCCCGGTCACCATTGTGTCTGGTAGAGCAGCTGGCCCCCAAACTCCCAGGGATTCTCCTTTCTCCACATTCCACCTTCCCAGCGCAGCACAGGGACTACACAATGTGTATGACAGCTCTTGGGATTTGCTGGGATTCTAGCAATCCAGCCTCAGTTCCCCATCCTTCCATAGACAGCACTTTCCCATCAAGCCATTCCCCAGTCCCTTTGCCATCACTTTATTATCATCATGCTCTGCTTGAAAAATGATGGCCTTCTCCCAAATCCCAGAAGCTAGTAACAATTGAGAAAAAAAATCACCTCATTTATGTTTAACTTACTTTTTTTCTAACCATAACAATCAACTTAAGAGAAACAGATTACTGGTGATTTCACCTGGGGGTTTGTCCCAGACAGAGAAGAATAAGGTCTGCATTGCAGCCCTGGCCTCTAAGTCAGCATTGTGTGAATGATGGCAAACCATATGTCACTTTGGGTGCTTGCAGGGTAAATGGTGATGGGAGGGGGTTCCTCTTTCATCCTCTATTCCTCTGGGAGCCCTTCAGAGGGATGAATTGTTTGTGTGATTTACAAAGAGAGAATATGTTTCTGATTCCACGATGCACTTCCTTCCAGTTTATTCCTCTGTAAAGTGGGATAATACTTAACACAAATGGTCACTCAGAGAATCAAATGAGATATGTCCACATAGCCATGACCTCCAGTAGAATCTGCAAACCACTAGAACCCTACCACTAGGACCAAAAAAGGGGGGGGGGGTCCTCTATACATATACGTCTATAATAACAGTTAATTGATAAATTACATGCAACAAGGGATTAATCACAACAATAATAGAACAACTATCATGTAGATGTAACCGTCTTGTTAAATAAGAAACACAGAGCCAATGCAGAGATGAAAGCTCAAGAGGTCAGAGCAATAGCTAAGAGCTAAAAACTTTACCCTTCACTGCCGCTGCTGTCCTCCTCAGCAAGTACACTACTTCCTGTGTATCTGTCTTTATATAGACTTTCTGTTCTGCCTTCTCATTGGTTGTAAACCCAACCACATGACCTCCTCGCCACTTCCTTCTTCAGTAAATCTAATGGGTGTGAGCCATCACAATCGGCCAAGTGTAGCTCTGGCGCCCAACATTGTGGTACAAACTCTCAAAAAAGGTACTTGCCTGTGGCCTTGAACAAGGACTTGAAACAAGCCTGCACTTTCTCATTATGCAGCTACTAGACAAATGATACAGGACTTGACAATTAACCCAAAACTTTTCTTTTCAGGATTCCTTAAAGATGTCTTCACCCCTAAAAGCAGGAAGTAATTTTAAAAAAAATGACGCCCACATTCCCAAGAAGTGGGGTGGGTAGTTTTCGGTCATTTAATGAGTTATGGATATTGTCATTGTTTACAATGGTTGGTTACAAGTGGTTAATTGTTAATGGTTAGGAAAAAAACTGAACAAGGAGATTAGATTCAGAGGTTTTGTTTTTAGAAAAAGAAAAAGGAAAAAGAGAAAAGAATATAGATATGTGTAGCATGAGTCTTAAAAGTTCTTATTAATAAAATCAAACCTGAGCCGGGTATTTGGGTGAACACTGGAAGGTCAGAGAGACAGAATAAGCCACAGCTATCTCACCTCACCAGATCCTCAGCTGGTCTTGCTTCCTCAGACTGGAGGCCTCTGAGTCCTCATCTAGAATGGGTCTCAGCTGAACTGCTGCTTCTTGAAAGCCTAAATGCTTAACCAGCCACATGCTTCTCCAGGCCAAATGCCTCGAGTTTCTTCACGCCTTATATACCTTTCTGCTCTCTACCACCACTCCCTGGGATTAAAGGCTGGCTTTCTGGGATTAAAGGTGTGTATCACCGTGCCTGGCCGTTTCCAATGTGGCCTTGAACTCACAGAGATCCAGAGGGATTTCTGTCTCTGGAATGCTAGGATTAATGGCGTGTGCTACCACTGCCTAACCTCTGTTTAATATTGTGGCTGTTCTGTCTCTGACCCCAGATAAGTTTATTAGCGTGCACAATATTTTGGGGAACACAATACCCCCACAGATATGAGGTAGATCACTGAATCCATTCTGAGAAAAAAGATAAAGAATAATAGGATAAATGGGTAGATCACTGAATCTACTGTAAAAAGAAAAAGGGGAAGATATAAAAATGACAAAAGGTAGACTACTGAATCTATTATGAAAAGAAAAAAGATAAAATATGGATATGATAAGATAAAAAGGTCAATTATTGAATCTACATTTAAAAAGGAACTACTTGTTTTAAATAGGATAAGTAATGAAATTTTTTGTCTGAGCTTATCAAATGTTACTGGACTGGACATTGTTAATATATATAATGGAATTTTTGTCTGAATCTGTCAAATGTTAATGGACTAGACATTGTTAATGTAATTTTTGACTGTATATTTTATATACTTATTGGATAGTTTTTCTTGTATTAGTTATAAGCTTTTTTAATTTTAGACAAAATAAGGGGAAATGTGGTGGTATTGTGTTCCCCCAAATATTGTGCACCCTAATAAAGTTAAATGGGGTCAGAGACAGAACAGTCACTAGATACAAAGCCTAGAAAATGGTGGCACTCATACCTTTAATCCTAGCATTCCAGAGGCAGAAATCCCTCTGGATCTCTGTGAGTTCAAGGCCACATTGGAAACAGCCAGGCATGGTGACACATGCCTTTAATCCCAAGAAGCAAGTCTTTAATCCCAGGGAGTGATGGCAGATAGCAGAAAGGTATATAAGGCGTGAAGATCAGGAACTAGAAGCATTTGGCTGGTTAAGCTTTCAGGCTTTTGAGCAGCAGTTCAGCTGAGACCCATTCGAATGAGGACTCACTATGAATATACTGTGCTGCAATGAGATTAATTGGAATGTGATCTTTTCAGAGTCAAGACAGATATTTATATCTCCCTCCTGGTCCTGGGTAACTGAAGGATCAGAAAACAATATGGGGTTAAGGAAGGACTGCTGTGTGTTTCTAAAGAGATAGGGGAGGGGGAAGGGGATGACTTCCATATAGTAAATGTCAATAAGCATTGCTAAGCAAATTACATGTGCTCAAATTTTAAAACACCCCAGTAAATGAAGCTTTTCATTACAGTTCCTTAGGAGAGCAGGTTCTACTGGTATGGACTGCTGAGATTGCTCAGCATGTAAGAGTGGGTTTTTTTTCTTGCAGAGGGACCCACAGTTCCCAGCACCCATGTCAGACAGCTCACTACCACCTGTAACTTCAGCTCCAGGGGATCTGATTTCGCTGGCTTCTCTAGCCACCTCCCCCGAAGTGCACAAAAAACACACATAGAAACACAGTTAAAAATAAAAATAAAAGATCATTACCCAGGGCTTGCTTGCCTATATACACAAGGCCCTGAGTCCCACCCTCAGGACTGAATGTCTCAAAGTTAAGAAAAATAAACATAATTTCCATTAACTAAAAAAAAAAAAATCAACTTAAGAGAACAAGAGTACTTCTTTTCGATGAGATGGAGCTTTGCATTGTAGATTTTCCATTTAGTAACATGATGTTCTCCCTCAAGAGAAGGCAAAGTCTGTTAAAAGACAACCTTGCTTACAAAATCTGAAAGCAGCATTATAGAGTGTAACATGTAATCCTTTATGATTCACAGGAGATTATTCATTCTGATTAAATTAACCTTTGAAATTTTAATGCTTAAAATACCAATTATAAAACTTCAGAATCCCATAGAAAAGCCATCATTTTAGCCTAAGCTTCATTCCTGACTCAGCTTCCGGGACTCCAAGATGTGTATCCTCATCACTAACCATTCATAGGCTAGCACCCATAAGTGATAACTCTACACATGCGCTGAAACTAAGCAGAGACCTATGCCCCAGTGGAACAGAATCATCTTTAGCCAACATCATTGGCAGCCATAGCATAAGCTTGATATATACTCTTAATATGTGCAGGTGCCCATGGCTATGAAACTCAGATGCAGCCCTCATAGGATCAGCTTGAAAGATTGCCCACCACCCTCTTTCTAACACTGGACCACACATCAAAAAAACTCCTCCAACTGTGAGTTAAGATTAACTGAGCACAGGACTATGTTTTGGAACTAAGTGTCAGGTTGATTAAACTTGACTCAAAATCCATTATATCCTTTATTGATCCTGCTAGTACCCTTGGACAGTGTCTGAATTTAACCCCATTATAGCAAATGAGGATATGTGGCTTCAGGAAATAAGATGACTATTTATGCTGGCATCATATGTTGCTGATTACAGTGTTCTGAATCTATGAGTAAACCTTAAGTAACAGGCATCCCATAACAGTCTAGAACTTTCTTTAGCTCTTGTGTTGTACAGTCTTAGCTTGCTTTGCCCTGAACATGACACAGAATGGCATCGGTGGACACAGGATTTTCCAAGTCATCTCTCCCCTTATCCCAATCAGCACAATGTAGAGTAATTGTTCTGCAGTAAAGAGCTACGCATCAAGTTGATACACAGACTTCAGGAATTTTCCCTCCCCAGAGAGATGCATATGCCAGGATCTGTGGTGCCTACAATCTAGTGACTTTGGATAAAGAATCTAGTCTACTTCGGCCCATGGAGGAGAACTGTAGGAACATTCTACCCTTTAAGGCTCTCCTCTATTTCTTTCCAACCACACAACCGTGGACTTGGGACAGGCCTAGTTTTGGACCCTCCCTCTAGTGTTAAAACAGCAATAATACATCCAAAGAGGACTTAAAGCAAAGGCAGACTCAAGGTGCCATCTAAGTGCTAAATCAGCTAGGAGAAGAGAGGCTGGACTGGCAAAAGAACGGAATGAACATATAACCTGTTATAAGCAAATTACACTGTACATGAACATGCATTAAGAGCTATCATAACAGCAGAGAGAACAAAGTGACAGAAACTGACAATATAATGACCAATATTTGCAAATTCTTGTATGGAATTCAGAACAGCTGTTTCAAGAGAACAATAGGTTCAAAGAAAACACACAAAAATTATAATCTAAGACATGAACTTGGGAGAAGTAGGAGTAGTTCTTTTTTATCGAACATCCTTGAGCTGAAAAGTACCCAAATTGAAATTAAAACTGTGATTGAAAGCATGTACAGCAACACAGATCAGACAGGAGAAGATGGTGAACTGAAGAACAAGTGATTTGAAGACACACAGTGAGGCAGAAGAAAGAAGGAATGAAAAGATGTCAGGGTAGCATTCAAATGAGGCTGGGTATAGAGGAAGTGGAAAGGGTCTGTAAGGATGGGGGCAAACATTATCAAAATATACTCTATGAAAATGAACAACTAAAAAAAGCATTCAGTAATTTTGAGGGAACATTAGAGAACAAACAGTTCAGTGGTCATAATTTAAGGGGACCTTGAGGATGTCAAGGGAATAGGAAGGAAGCTATTGGCAGAGATAATGAAAGAAATTGCCTCAAAATTAGAGCCATGTGGAGGAAGGTCAAATGTCACTGCTCAGACGCAACACAGCTAAAGTCTACCCCAAATCACAGTGCAATCAAACTCTCAAAGGTGAAACACCAAAAGTTCTTCCAGTTTGACTGAAAACAGAAATTTTAGCAGAATACTTAAATGCCCAGAGGAAATAGAATGAGGTTTTTTTTTTTTTAACAACATTTGAGGAAGAAAACCTGCCAAGCAAGATAACTGCACGTAGCAAAGATATTCTTTAAATCTGAAGAGAAATAAAACATTCTCGGACAAACAGAAGTAAGGAAAATTATTACCACCAGCACTGTGCTTAAAGAAAAGCTATAGAGGGTTCTTCAATGTGCAAAATATATATATATACTTATAAGTCACACATGCACACACACTCAGAGAGAGAGAGAGAGAGAGAGAGAGAGAGAGAGAGAGAGAGAGAGAAGAAACAACAAAACAAAAAACATAAAATTCATCAGCAATAGTAACTATACAGGCACATTTTTCACATTGTAAAATGTTCTAGAATTGTACCACTCTATCTATGAGAGATAAAAGAAGCAATAAAATAGTAACTATATTGATATGCTAACAGATAGGCAATCATCACCAGAGATGCTTTCTCCTGCACAAATAGTAACAAATACAGAGACCGCAGCCAGGCATTACGCAGAGAATGAGAGACTTTGGAATACTCAGCCTGAAATGAGATGTCTCCATCAAAGCCCTCCCTTCAGGACTCAGGGAACCCTGGGAAAGTGAAAGCAGAAAGAGTATAAGAGTCACAGGAGATTAAGGACAGCAAGAAAACAAGGCCCTCTAAATAAAATGATCAAAGCTCATATTAACTCTCAGAGACAGTGGTAGCATGCACAGGCGCTACATGAGTCTGGACTAGGTCCTTTGCATAGATATCATGGCTTCAGTTTAGTGTTTTATGAGATTCCTGAGCATGTGAACTAGTGGACCTCTGTTTCTTGTACCTTCTCTTGTGCTTTTTTCCTTCTTTTTTGTTTGTTTTGTCCAATTCTGATGAGTTATCTTTTGTTTCACCTGGTAACTGTTATTGTCCCTTTGAAGCCTGATTGTTTACTATTGAGAGACAGAACGGGTGGAGGTCCAGATGGAAAGAGGGGTGGAAAAAAACAGGGAGGCATAGAGGTAGAGGAAACCTTAATTAGGGTACATTACATGAGGAAAAAAATCTATTTCCAAAAAAAAAAAAGAGAGAGAGAGAGAGAGAGGCATTTTATACAGATGTAAAATGCAGCATTCAAATATGAAAATGGAGACAGGATGGAATAAAAGTGAAGAGAAGGTTTTCAATATAATTACTAACGTGTGTTAACTAGATAAACCAGTGGTTTTGCTATAGCATTTTCATACCTGCATATATTGTGCTCCGACCACGTCCTACCATCCTTCTTTCATTATCTCCGTAACCACCTTTCCACATCCTAGTCCCACCCATTCCATATTACTAATAGCTTCTTGTCTTCTTAAGCATATGTGGTTACCAGGTTTTCTGACCTAATTTTCTCTATCAGTCTTCTGAAATTGGATTCCACCAGTATGGGGTGAGTGGAGTATGCTGTGGGCACAGCATTGAAATTACTTTCGCTTCTCACCCAGTGAGTTAGTGAGGAATACAGGCTATCTCAAAGATTTCCCACTAAATGGGATAAAGTGGTGTATGGGCTGTGGAAAGGCAGTCTGCCTAGGTTTGTTGTTTTAATCTGTATATATAGGAACATGGCAAACACTAGGGGTCCAGGAGACCCTTCTTACTAAACCAATATGAACAGAATATATAATGTTCCAGACACAAGAATAAACCAAACATAATATCAATAAAAGGAAAGAAACGATAACAAGTCAGAAACAAATAAAATAAAGACTGAAAAGTCAATACAAAACATTAGCAAAACAAAGAGCTGCTTTTTCAAAAATAAACTAGATTTATAAGCCTTAGCTAAGCTAAGAAAAAGATTCAAATAAATAGATAAAGAGACATTGTGGCTTAATTACATAATTAAAGAGCACTGTCTCCTATCAAGGAAATTATACAACACATGATCTAGAAACAATAGATAACTAAAGAAAACCCTCCGGGCCAAGTATTAGACACCTCTGAAGAAGAAGTTGTTGGTTAAGCAGTCCTCAGAAACCCACAAAATATCAGAGTGCTGTGGGATGGTCTGTATGTCAAACATGTTGCCATACAGTTTGTAAGCAATATAAGTCTCTGTGTTTACTTGGTTGGGTCTGAGTGGCTGTGGGACTGGCGGGTGAGAGAGATTTGTCCTGACCGTGGGCCCGGCAGGAAAACTCTAGCTACAAATGGCGCCCAACGTGTTGGCAAGAGTTTCCACCTAAAACCTGAGAAAAAAGATACTAAAACGGAGCTAAAAACAGTTCCTAGTTGTCTCTTTCAAGTTAGTGGCAGCTTGCGTGTTTGAGTCACTATGGCGGGTTCCTGGCATGCGCGCTCGACCTGCAGTATGGCGGGAATGAGGTGTCTGCAAGTGGCACATTAAGATGCGTGGTGGATTTAGCCTTTGCTAGTACAAAACAAAAAAAGAGGTTTCTGGGCTACACGCTGCTTGGATAAAAACATAGACCCACGAAGGCTCCCAGAGCTGACAGTAAAAGTATCACCGCCATGTTGGGAAGCTGAGGTGGGCGGAGCCAGCAGCCATAGTGCCGTTTCAGTCTGAGAATGCTGCAGTTTAAAACAATTGATTCACAATAAAACAGATTCCGATGGAACAAGACTTTAAATGCTTTAAAATGTGTGTAAAAATGTACGTAGGCTTCAAAGAGAGATAAAAAGGAATATATACAGTTATATAAAAAATAGTTTTAAAAAATGAAGTCTTTAAAGAGACAGTAAAGGAAGTATAAAATATAAGCCACGTAAAGATGGATATCACACAGAGAATCTGCATTGTGTTGTCTTTGGGATTCTTAACTGCAGAGAGATATTTGATTATAAAGGAAGCTGAGTTAAACCAATATGTATATTTTAAAGATACCCTGACTTCAAAATTTGGATGTAAGGATATGTTGCTTTGGAAAGGAGGCTCTGATTTTGTTTCCACAGAAAGCCAGAGGCTATGGATTTGTTCCAGATTAAGATACATCAGGTTTGACCAGCCAAGACCCCCTGAAAGGTCTCTGGTGACACCATGGCCCAGATGATCCAACATCCAGAATGGTTTGAAGGCAACTGGCTCAGACAATACAGTCTCATGGACTACTCCATAATCCTAAAATTTTCTTTGTATCCCCATAAGATACAGCGCCCCCCTCCAGCAGGAAGTAGTAAGAGAAGCTACGCCCAAATTCCCAAATT
Organism: Peromyscus melanophrys; assembly: GCA_902168415.1. Classification (NCBI taxonomy): domain Eukaryota; kingdom Metazoa; phylum Chordata; class Mammalia; order Rodentia; family Cricetidae; genus Peromyscus; species Peromyscus melanophrys. The sequence goes on along the minus strand of CABHPR010150558.1, from coordinate 73,504 downwards.
ATATGTAATTTACTATGTTAATGTTAAAACCTTCCTTTTTGAAAAAAAAAGAAAAGGGGAAGTGCTGTGGGATGGTCTGTATGTCAAACATGTTGCTTATTGGTCAATGAATAAAACACTGATTGGCCAGTGGTCAGGAAGGAAGAAGTATAGGTGGGACAAGGAGGAGAGAATTCTGGGAAGTGGAAGGCTGAGGAGACACTGCCAGCCGCCACCATGACAAACAGCATGTGAAGACGCCGGTAAGCCACAAGCCATGTGGCAAGGTATAGATTTATAGAAATGGATTAATTTAAGATATAAGGACAGTTAGCAAGAAGCCTGCCACGGCCATACAGTTTGTAAGCAATATAAGTCTCTGTGTTTACTTGGTTGGGTCTGAGTGGCTGTGGGACTGGCGGGTGAGAGAGATTTGTCCTGACCGTGGGCCCGGCAGGAAAACTCTAGCTACATCAGAGGTTCTTTTTTTTTTTTTTTTTTTTTTGGTTTTTCGAGACAGGGTTTCTCTGTGTAGAACATAAGAGGTTCTTGCTGGTTCCTCTGGATTACTAATCAAAACAACTTGATAAAAACCTACTATTGTTGTAGACACACACATTTTGAATGCAAGATGCAAAGAAATCAAACTGGACCTGGATTGTGATACTTCTCCCTGCTGGTTGGTTCTCTTGGTGCTGGTGGGTGCTATGCAGGCAGCTGTGGGATACAGTCATTGATGGTCTAATCAAGCTGTTAACTCTTTAACCTACAATGCCAACCTTCCCAAAAAGAAATTTGTAAAATAACAAAATGTGCTAATAAAAAAAAGAAATTCCACAATTGAAAGAGCCAATCAGACATTAATCAAAATGAAATTCATGAACCACAGGGGGGAAAAAGCAACTAGTAAAACCAAATTTCAGAGACAGAGGTCAAGGTTGAGACAATAATACCTAATGACATCTATAAAGAAAAAAAATTCTGTGACTAAAACTTCCAAAAGCTCTGAAATAAGTCGAAGAGATCAAGTATCAGAGTCCATTGGGTGGAAGGAGATGAGATAAAAAGCATTATTAAATGAAATTATAGAAGAAAACTTGCCAGACCTACAGAAACTGGCATCTAATAAATGAGAGTCACTTAGGACACCTGACAAAACATGATCACAAAAAGTGATCCCCTCTACAGCATATCACACAGTCAAGATGGCAAAAGCACACAACTAAGAAGCAGTACTAAACACTGTTAAGAGAAAAACGGACAGCTCAAATACAAGGAATATCTCCTGCCAGCAAACCCAAAAGCCAGGAAAAACTGGAAGAAAATGGTCCAAATGTTGGAAGTAAGTACCAACTAAGATTGCTATAACCAACAAAATTGCATCTTAAAATTAATAGAGGAATAATAATATTCCAAAAAAAGGCCCATACTAAGACTATTCATTACAACCAAGCCAGCACTACAAAAATCACAAGAGGAATAAACAAGCACAGAAGAACTGGAAATGAATGCATCATGTCCAACACAGGAAACCAGAAAACTGCCAACACTAACATGAGAGAAGGCAAGAAAAGCCCAGCCAACCTAAACAGCAAAAACACCACAGGAAACAGTAGACCACTCTCACCAAGAACTTGTACAAATGGACATGGCTCACCAAGGAAGGGATGTAGACCAACTGACTGGATTAACAAACAATATCCAAGTACCTGCTGTCCCCTGGAAAAGCATCTCATAAAGTAGATTTTAAGTTAAAACTAGTCAGAAGAACTATAGCCACTACATAATAAGAAAGAGATGGTTCATCAGGAATATATGACAGCAGTAAATGCGCACCAAATATTGAGGATCCCAGTTTTATAAAACAAGCACTAAAGGGTATGAAAGATCAGACAGTTATTAATGCAACTATAATGGAAGACTTCAGTACCCCGATTTCATATGCAGATAGGTCTTATGAGCTAAAATCAACAAAGGAACGTCAAAATCAAATCATAACTGTATCGGTTGGATTTAAAAGATATCTGCAAAGTATCCCAACGAGAGAAAAAAATACAAAATCTCCTCAGCATCCTATGGGACCTTCTCCAATGTCAATCACATAATTGGTCACAAAGCAACCTAGATTTCTGGAATACCCATGAATATTCTATGAGGAAAGTGTATAACCATAAATCCTATATTAAAAATCAGAAAGGGGGCTGATTAGCCGACTCATTGATTAAGAGCATTTGTTATTCTTGCAAAGGACCCAGATTTGGTGTCTAGCACCCACATGGCAGCCTACAACCATCTGTAACTCTAGTTCCAGGGGCTATCACAACCCCTTTGACCTCTACAGGTACCAAGCACGCAAGTGACACATATGCATATGCATGTGTGCAGGCACAACAAATACACATAAAAATTTTAAAGATAAGTAAATTTATTTTTAAAGGTTAGAAAGATTTCAAATAACCTAATGATGTGCCTCAAGGTTCTAGAAAAACAATAAAAGTCAGATTCCAAAGTTGTAGACGGCAAGGAATAATAAAGGTTAGGATAGAAATGCTAAACTAGATACCAAAAGAATAAAACATTGAATCAACCAGAGTTGGTTCTTTGAAAATATAAACAAGACTGACAAGTCCCTAGACAAAGTAACCAAAAGAGAAAAAAGGTCCAATTAATAAAATTAACAATGAAATGGGGTTGCTACAACAGACTCCAATGGAATTTAGGGAGTCATATGATGGGCACACATTGAAAATTTGTATTCTAAAAAGCTAGAAAATCTAGAAGGCATGGATGACCTCAGAAATATGTGAGCCATCAAAATTAAATCAAGAAAACATAAACAAGCATGCATAGCAAGCAATGAGATTGGAGAAGCAAATAAATGTATCCAGTAAATGAATTTACAGGACTAGACAGATTTTCTGCAGAATTCTACCAAACTTGAAAGGAAGACCTAACAGTAATACTAATTAAATTTTCCCATGCAATAAAAATAGAAGGAATACTTTCAAATGCCTCATATAGGTATTACCCTTATACTTAAATAGGATAAGGGCACAACACAAAATAAACTATACACCAGTCTCCCTACAGAACATAGCTAACAAATTCAAAATAAAATATGCACTGAATTTAAAAGTACATCAAGGGGCTGAAGAGATGGCTCAGTGGTTAAGAGCAATTGTTGCTCTTGCAAAAATACCAGGTTCAGATAATTACATTGACATGATGGTTTGCAATCATCTATAATTCCATTTTTAAGTGGTCTGACCTCCATTGGTGCATACATACATGCTAGTAAAACACTCACACATCTAAAATAAATTAATCTAAAAAAATTAAGAAAGTCATATGTCACCACCAAGTTGGTTTCATCACAGTGATGCAAGGTTGTTCTATTCTGCACAAATAAAGGAGTGAATTATATCATATGAACAGAATAAGGATACAAGTAAGATATACTCCATAAAGGCAGAAATTATAGTTGGCAAATTTCAACAAGGGTTCATGATAAAAGCCCTAAAGACATGAGGATTAGAAGGAATATATTCCAATACAATAATGGTTATAAATGGCAGACTTACAGTCAACATTATACTAAATGAAGGGAACTGAGTTTCCTCTAAAATCTGAAAGAAGAGAACAGTGCCCATTCTCTACCTGTTATTCAATAGAGTGTTCAAAATATCAGCAGGAGCAATAATATGAAAGAAAGAAATAGAGAGGATACAAACAGGAAGGGAGGAAGTAAATTGCCCTTATTTAGAGAGGACATGAACGATTCTTACAAGACCTGTGGATCTCACCATGAAATTCTTAAATCCACCAAAACGTCCCACCCAAGGAGCAGAATACAAAATCAACATATAAAAGAACAACAACTTGTTTATTCACCAATGATGAACTGACTGAAAAAAAATAAAGACAAATATCTAATTCATAATACCTTCAAAGAACCTAGGAGTAAAATCTACCAAGGAAGTGAAAAACCTCTATACTGAAGAAGGAGATTGAAGCAAACACTAGGAAATGGAAAAATTGCTTCTATGCTCATGAATTGACAACATTAATATTGTAAAAAATGGCTACATTAACAAAAGCGAGATACCAATTTGTTGCAATTCACAATAAAATGCCAATGACATTCTTCTCAAAACTAAGATAAATGATTCTAAATTTCATATAAAAACACAAAAGGCCTAAAGAGACAAATCAACTATAAAAAAAGAATGCAGACAGTATTATAATATCTGACCTCAAATTACATTACAAAGTCAAGCGATAAAGATAGAAAGAAAAGACTACATAGCAACATAAGCAAAGATCAACAAAATTGAATAGGGGCCCCAGAAATAAGCTCATACAACTAGAGCTAATTAAGTTTTTATAAAGGTGTCAAAAACACACATTGGAGATAGGATAGCCTCTTTGAAGATGGTGCTAGGAGAGCAGAATATTCACATGCAAATTTAAATTAGACTTACTGAATGACTCTCTGCAAAAAAAAATCATTTCAAAGTGGATTAACTATCAACACAAAAACTGAGCATTCTGGAGGGAAAATCATCAGAGCTTTTTATAAAAGTATTATACTTATTTATAAAAGCATAAATAAAGAAATTTTTCCAAAAAAGATTCCAATAACAGAACAAAAAACCCCACGCACTGAGAAATGGGGTAATAAAAAACGGTAAAGCATCTGGCCAGCAAGGGAAATGGCCAACAGAGTAAAGACAGAACCTGTAGAGTATGAGAAAATGTCTTCTACATACATCACACAGGGAGCTAATAACTAGAAGTACAACAAATTACACAAATGAAACATTCCTCTCAAATGAATCTCTGCATCAAAAAAAAAAAAACTGGCAATCAACTAAACATACACTTCTCAAAAGAAAAAACACAAACGGCCAACAAACAATTGGAAGAGTATTCCACATTTTTAGCCATCAGAGAAATGCAAATTGAAACTGATTTGAGATCACTTCATACCCTCAAATGGCTATTGTTAAGAAAGCAAATGACAGCAATTCTGAAGAGGATGTGGGAAAGGGTGCATCTTATTCATTGTTGGTGAGAGTGCAAACTTACGTGGTCTCCATGAAAGCATGCAGGTTGCTCAAAAAGCTAAAAATAAGTTTGCCATGTGATTCACTTTTTGTTATATGCCCAAAAGACTCCAAATCCTCTTACATACCCACGTTTGTTGCTGTTTTATTCACAGTTGCTAAGAAATGGAACCAGCCTGA
>CABHPR010150558.1:0-60422 GCA_902168415.1 Peromyscus melanophrys | reverse complement strand
TGGCTCGTGGCTTACCGGTACTTTACATCTTCCTTGTTCTGGCCGCGACTCCAGGCAGTCTCCCTATCCTTCCTTCCTCCCTCCTCAATTCTCTTCTCTGTTAGTCCCGCCTATACTTCCTGTCTGGCTATTGGCCAATCAGTGTTTATTGACATATAGCGACATCCACAGCACTTAGGGGCATGTCCATAGGCATTTTATTGAATGATGGTTGATGCAGGATTGGCTGCCCCACTGTGGGTAATGCCATTCCTTGGCAGATGGTACAGCTGTATAGCTGAGTTGAAACAGGGAGTAAGCCAGGAAGCATCATTCCTCCATGATTTAAGTTTCAAGTTCCTACCTTGCTGTAGCTTCTTTTCTGAATTTCTTCAATGATGGATTATAACCTATAGGATGAAATAAATCGCTTCTTCCCCTAATGCTTATAGTCTGGGTGTATACCACCACAGAAGAAAGCCAAAAAGAGCATGAAGTAATATTGCCTTGGGATAATGTAAATTAGGAAAGTTAGTTGAGAATAAAAAGAAAGAATTAAGAATTATGTGAATATGTTCCCTGAATATTTATGTTTACATCCAAAGAAAATTGCTATTTTCATCCTTACCAGAGTTTTTCTTTGCAGTGAACACAGGTAAGTGAAGACACTCATAGCTGCCCAGACAGTAAAAATAAGTGACAATTGAGGACTCAAACTTAAAAGAGAAGTTTATAACACCCCCCTCTAAGGCTAGAGTAATATGGTGAAAGACAGGGTGACAAGAATATAGAAGCTAGGAGATGGGAAAGAACTGGGAAATGCCACCCTCTAGGCATGAGGCAGCCACGGCAAAGAGCACGGCCCTGCAGGGTAGGGCTTCAGCATGTCACTTGGTGTGTGGGTCGAACAGAAACAAAAGTCCGTTACAATAACTTTGACAAAAACAGGAGAAAAAAGCAAAGTGCATATGAATGGGTAACTACGTTATTAAAAAAGAAGGGAAAAACCCACAAAATATAAATCAAAGTAAGGCATCTTCATGTCAACATTGTGTAAATAACTCCAACTAAGGTCACGTAGTGTTCATATAAATCTCTACACTGAATGAAAAGCTGCAACAGTGATCAGAAAGCAAACGTGAACCTATTTGTGGCATCATGAAATGCACTAATAAAGAGAGTACTAAAAACTTGCTTTGTATTAAGTAATCAAACAATTGAAGTTGGTATATTTGGAAAGATTGGAAAAATTTTACAGCAATGCCTAGAATAATGTCAAGTTAAAATTATAATTTCTAAACTTCAAAAATATTCTTTTTATGAACTTTAAAATTTGTGGTTGACTGTTTTGGATCAAAATAGAAAAGAACCTCAAAGTTGAAACTTTCCATAACCAGTATTTACTGTCAAAATCTTTTAGGATATTTTTGGTGAAACAAATATCAAAGAAGTTTTAAAATGTACATTTTCTCATTCATATAAGGCAGTCAGCACATTTTAGAGACTGTTTTCTGCAGTACCTAAATGTCACTAATTATACAGAAACAATTGTCTTCTGGTACTGTATTTTTTCTAAAACATCTGTAAAGTTATGTTTCTACTGAATAGCATAGTTTCCAAAGGTCATATCATTTTTTAAAGTTCTACCATAAAAATATAGAGTGTTATGGTTTTACACTATTAGAAAACTTAATGAGATATAAAAAGTAAGGGAAACATGGCCAGTAAAATATCTGTATCTGACCTTGTGTAACATGCATTGTTGTTTACGGAGTTATTTTTATATTAAGTAGAAAAACTAAATTAGCCAGGAAATCCTTTATGCACAGATATTTTACCTGTGGAAGTCATAATCATGATTTTCAGTGACTTCCAAGGAAAATACTTATGAATCTTGTTCAAGGAAACAAGGGTTAAGGGTGAGAGCGGGGAACAGACTCTCAGCCAGTCCCTGCGCTGTCTCTCAACAACTGTGGTTTAACTTACAGAAAGAACACAAGTTTAGGTGAGGGGAAAAGTGGGAAAGAGATGAGGCACAGGAGAGGTTTTTCGCTGTCACAAATACCCAGCAGTTCAATATTAAATTTGGTGATAAAAGACAAGTGGAGTCATCCACATGGGGACACCGTGCTCTTATGCCTTGTGGGGTTTTTTTAATATATACTCTTCTTAACTTAGGGGAATAACTAGTATTTTCCAAAACTTGAATAATACCATTTTTTATATCATTGTCCAAAAGTAAAAGCCACAATTCTGTATACATGGGACATTAGCTTTAAATGAAGCTGCTTTATTTTCCATATTTACTTATCTCTTAATTATTACATCATCACAATCTACCTTTGATTTCAATTTTGTAAGCATATTTAGGTAGAGTTTTTATATGTTATTGAAGATATAATCATAACCTTTAGAATCCAATTTCTCCTTCAACTAATACTCCTTAGAGAAGGTCATTCCAGACTTTTGTTCCCTAGCACTTGTCCTTCTATTTAAATAATTATTTAAGACCCATGAGAGTCCTTTATCTGATCATCGTTTTTTTAAACCCTGAAGCAGACAGCCTCCTGACAGACTCACTGAGAGGCCATGAAGTTAATTTCTGCTTCGAGACTAGACATGAGATTATTCTACTATCAATTGTGAGCCTCATCGTCTGTGGCAATGACTAACCACAGCAGCACTCACTGACCAAGCCCGCAATCACTGCAATGCAATTCTTGCAAAGTTAACTTTGTCCTATTAGGTGGTTCCTTTGCACATAGGAACCCAGTACCAAATTTGTTCACTTGGATTTATCGGATCTTGCATGGTGGGAATGCGGAGCGTTTACCCACCAACCCCACAGTTCCCCAGAGTTTTCTTGAGTGAGAGCAGCAGGAAATATTAGACAGAAGGATTTAGAGTGTGGAGATAAACAGAAAATACAGGATAGCCTCAAGAGGGCCTGGAAAATATTACAACAGGCCCTGACTGTCTCTGCCCTAAGGTGTCTATAGAAACGCCAAGGGGTGGAGCAAAAGACCTCCCCACAGCACAACCAAGTGCAGACCATCTCAGACACCTGCACTCAGGCCCGTGGTCCTAATCATCCTCTATGTGGACCTGCTGGGTAAAGCTACTAGGAACCTGAAAATGGGCTCCCACGTGGGGGCTCTTCTACCTGCCCATAGGACATGTTGCAGGCACATGACTATGTTGAATTACATGTTATTTCTATTCTTCAGATCAATGATTTAAAGACTCCAGTTTATTGAGAAATAACCACCCTGAGAATTTCATCCATAAATCACAAAAATAAACCAATGTATATAGTCTGTATTATATTGAGAACAATATTGTCTCCTCAGACACAGTGCTCATGTTCTGGGAAACAAAAATGACCCACTGGAGTCTTCTCTTGTTTTTTTGTTTCATGTGAAACAACTTTAAGAAGGGATTATATTAAGTTATTTAAAGTAAGCCTGGAAGGAAAACAGAAGTAATTCAGGACTTTGACTCCTTTCTGTTTCAGCCGTACTCCCTTTCAGAACTTTTCCCATGTAGCTACTGACACAAATAAATGCTGTATGAGGACCTTAGGAACATAAGTATCTTTTTAACTAAGCAAGAGTCAAAGTAAAGTCATTTAAGCAGGCATGGTAGGTTTAGTGTGTATTATTAGAAATACAAAACATTAAGTTAATAGGAAGAGAGGGAGGAAAGATTGAGGAATTAGTATGGGATTTTTTAAAGGGGGGATGGATGGGTTGTATCTCTGTTGTGATGGGGTCATGTGTTCCAGGACTTTGTTCCTACCCGGTGGCCCTTGTCCTCTTCCTTCCAAGTTGTTTTACCTTCTGATTTCATGTCACATGTCATGTACCTTCTTCTCCCAGTTCAAACTATCTTCTTTACCTGGTTACCTATTTACTTTCATATCACACACACACACACACACACACACACACACACACACACACACACAAATCTAAATTTCACATATGAGAAAAATGTGGGGCATTGGTCTTCTGAGTTGGGCTCATCTCACTTAACAGAATTCTCTCCAGTTCTGTTTCTTTTCTGGGAAATGTCATGGTTTCATGGTTCTTAATGAAAAAACTACATGGTTTCAAAAATTCAGTTGTATGTATGTGCCACATTTTCTTTCTTTGTCCTTCTGCTGATGGACCATGAAGCTGGTTTAGTTTCTTAACTATTATGAATAGTTCAGTAGTTAGCAAGAATGGACCTTTTCGATTTGTCTCTATTGATCTATCAGGGACATGAAAACTAAGAGTCATTATACAATAATGATGGCAGTGGTCAGTGTTGTTGACCAAATAGGCTGTAGAATCAGCGGGTATGGGCCAATTGGAGATTAAAATGGTTACATTAATTGGGGGTGGAGACTTTGGGGCTGGGATCCTGAACTATGCAAATGGAGACGATGAACCTGCTGGTATTTGCGTTAATACGTTCTCTGTTTTCTGCTGATGGAAACCGCATGACAAGTGTAACAAGCGCCTTCTGCCTTGACTTCCCCACCACGATGCCCTCAGACTGGAATAAATCTCTTCCCTCCCAAGTTGCTTTTGTCAGAGGATTTTTTATCATGGCAGCAATAGAAGCTACGGCAACGATTTCCTAAAATAACATTAAGACTCAATTTAAATTACAGAATGGTAGAAAGTTAGGAAATAGATGCTGATTAAAGATAGCAAAAATTATTTTCTTCACAAAAGCAATGAGAAAATTGTTCAGAATTAGTAGAATCAACACTTTGGGGATGCTGGGAATTAGCTAAGCGTCTATGACAATTCATGGAATGTCTATTCAGACAAAGAGTGATAGCTGCGAACCCCGTGGTATCTTAGCTGTCCTTCCTCCCATCCTCAGACATCCCGCTGCAGGGAAACCTTGCAAACTTAGGCCCACAGCATGGTGAGGGCCTGAGGACTGGTAATTAGTGTGAGGAGCAGGGTGCCCTTGTGCCGCTTTGACAGAAGCAGTTCTGGAGACGTGTCCTCTGGGGTGGCCCACTGGGAGGTTGGAACAATACCCACAGTCTGCTTCCTTTGGCTGAAGCCACAACTCATCTATAGTCAAAAGAAAAATCTATTCTATGTGATAATTTGTCAGGAAAAAGCAATGACCAGAGGAGGGGGCGGGTGAGCAATGAAAATAACAGCAACTGCTGGACAGTATGTTTTCTAGAAATGTGGGGCAATGAGGACAAACAGGAGAAAACGCAGCACTTTCAAGAGAATGCTACAGAACAAGCTTTCCAGAGGTTCATTGAAAAGATACAAAGTATTACTGGGAATACAGTAGATCATTTATGTGAGTCTGCCTCCATTCAAGAAGGACATGAGAGGTCCTCAGCTGCCTTACATGGGTCTAACCCTGGTTCCTTACTGTCAGAAGGTGAGGGCTAGTGTAGAAATGGCAAAGGCCAGAGTTTTGAAGGCAAGCCCCCAAATAAATGTAGATTCCCCTCAGCAAAGCTGGGGGGCATATTAGTCCTGGAAACTTAAGGAACGTTATATCCAATCAATGGTCAATCACGAACTTAACAGATTAAAGACTTTGGCAGCCACACATACCAAATAATATGGATTATTCTGTTACTTTTTTAGTATTCTACTAAAAAGTTAACAAAAAACACAAAACAAACATTATCAAAAAAAAAAACTATAACCAGAAGCAAAATTTCAAATTCTGGGGCAAGGACAGGAATCTACTTTTTCATGAATTGTATTATTATATGATTTTTTCATGAACTGTATTATTACGTGATCTAAAATAAGTAATTTTTATTATGACAAGACATACAAAAACACAGAATATATGACCTATGGCAGGAAAACAGCAGTCTAAATAAACTATCCCCAAGGAAGACCAGACATCAGATTTATTAGTAAAAGACAAAGTCAACTGATCAGCATATGCCCACAGACCATAGGAAACCATTTTTAAAGAATGAATTGGGAGTCTGAGGTGATATTTTACTCCATAGAGAATACTGATACAGAAACAAATTATTAAAACAGCTAATAAAAATTCAGAAGTTTACAAGTGTGATTACATAGTTGGAAAAAATGACAGAAATTCTCAATAGAAATTTGAACAACTACAAATTTAAAATGCCTATTAACTTGCAATTTAAGAAGCAAAATTAATGGAATATAAACTAAAATCTGGTTACCAATGGGGTATTGAGTGTATTAATGTATGCATAACAGAATCTCAGGAAGAAAAGAGAAGAAAGGATATTGGAAAAATGTTGGCTTTAAATATAATTTTGTTTGAAGAGATCAGTGCCATATACATTCCAGAGTCTTCAGGAAAGCCAAGAAAGATAAGGAATTCAGAGATCTATATAGAGTCACATCATAACCACACTGTCAAGATCCCATGCCAGGCTTTCCCCAAAAGTGAGGACATAGAAAAGAGCAGCAAAGGGGTAACACCATGTAGAGAAGAGTCTCATGAAGATTATGAGGTGATTTCTCACCAAATCATAAAGGTCGGAATACACAGAGATGGAAAGCAGCAGGCATCCCTTTCTGAAGGGGACACATGACAAAACCTGAAAGGATGCCTGAAACCACAGGCAATGTGGAACCCTTGGTGTACTACATTGTTTCCTGTGTGTCCATGATGATGATAAAGTTTTGTCTCTAAATTAAGCAAGCAAGGAACAATGGAAACCATAAAAATCAGAATATTTACAATAACACACCTTTTTAAAAAATAAGTAAAAGCCCGTCTCCCCCACCCTCCCCCTTCCCTCACTAGTTTACTGCAGTTGACATTTCAGTTACAGGGAGTTCTTTATGGATTCTCTTAGGCGTTGTCTCATTGACAGTATTCCTATTCTTGCTGTTACAGCCATTTTTTAAGTCAAACAAGACACAAGCACAGTGCTGCTATGACCACTGATCTGACATTAGGGTGTACCTAGTGAACTAGACAAAGGGATGGGGAACATCCACAGCCACATGGACATGAACAGTCAGATTTCATCTCACTACTCATCACTCTCTACTATTTTGAACTGATGAATTACCAGGTGTGGTGGCACATATCTGTAATTCCATGTATTCAGGAGTCTGGGGCTGGAAGATCACAAGTTCAATGACAGCTGGGCAACTTAGTGAGATGGTGTTCCCAAAGTTAGAAATAAAGAGGGATGCGAATATTATATAAATAAATATAGAGTAAATCAACATAAACATAAATTACATATATATATGAACACCTGCCTATTATTCCTGAGTTCAATCCCCAGTACTGAAAAACATGAAAGATAAACAAAAGTTTTAAATCCTTTCTGAAACTTTCCATTTAGCTTTGAAACTATGGAGTTTGTGTACAAAAGAGTCCACCCTATTCAAAGTGCTGAAAAGGAAATGGTCAAACAAGAGATCAGAATCCAACACTACGTATTCTTCAGAGATGAGAACCACTGAAAAATTAGATCAGCTAAGAAAGAGTGCTCATCACTAAAGTGGTGGGCTCTGAAGAGTATTAAAAGAATCTTTCAGGCTGTCATGACAGAATGTAGACACTCATCTGAATCTTCATCAGAAAAAGACCAATGATGCAGTTGAGTTCAAAAGAAACTGCAAAAGCATCTTGTTACTAATTTTCACTTCTGCATTAAGAGACAAATAACTAAAGCAATAATTATAAATCTATGTTGCTTGGCATACAATGTCAAAAATGTCATTTTTGGGGACAGTAACATCTCAAAAGAATGGGACAGAAAGCAGCTACTTAAGAGCAAAGTTTTGCACACCATGAAATTAAGTTGGTATTAATTCCAACTAGATTGTTACAAATGAGGTATTAATTACACTCCCCATGATGATTACTGAGAAAATAACTCCAAAAACATTGTAAAAGACATGTCCATGGAATTTAAAAAAAAATGTGTATTTAGCATGAAAAAAGGTAATCATGAAGAAAGAGAAACAAAGCAAGCAAAAGGCATTAAATACAAATAGAAAACTACAACCAAGTGAGCACTTTAGAAGGAGAGTTTTTTTAGACTATTTGGGCTTGATAAAGCAAGATACACAAAGTTTAGAGGAATAAAAACTTCTAAATTATCTTATTTTTGCCTTCATCTACATTGTCTTCTTGAACTCAGGAATCTCCTGAGAGCAAGTACATTATCTTCTAATATTTTGCATATAGTTAAAGACAGATAGGAAAAAATGCCTTTCAAACCACTTTGTGTAAGGAAGAATAATTACGCAGCTTCCAAACAGACCCTTCACTAATGATCACATTAGAGCATCCTGCCTAATGTTTGTGCCAGGTTAACGAGTAATTAGGAAACAGAGTAGGAGAAGGTGGGGTTAGGAGGAGGAAGGAAAAGAGACTGAAGAGCCAAAGGGGAGGGTGAGGAGGGTGAGGATGCGAGTGGAGGAGGACAAAGAAAGAAACCAAGTCACAAAAAGAAAAACATCTCTTCCAGTGCCTTTTCAATAAAAATACACAGTATTATTCCAGTTTTATTTCTGATTTTTCATACATGAATCCCACACCCTAAACAAGTCCTCAAGACACACACTGCTCTTTCTCACATCTCTCCACTAAACCTTTCCATGTGGTCTTAGCCCAAAGCTTGTATCTTTTAGAATAGTACACCGCCCCAAATAACACGTTATTATCTTTAATCTTGATGACTAGGCAATTTATTACTTGTTGAAGAATTTATTACTTAACTGAAGAAACACACCTCAGGAACAAAGATGAGAATAAAAGAAAATGTACCATTTGCTTATTCTTCTTCTAACATTTCTAAAGATAGTAATGAGCCAGTGTTCAAATAAGTTTTCCAGAAATGATGCAAGCTAATTAAAGTATAATGAAGGTAAATCAAAGGTGTAAGGACATGTGGTCAGTATAATCTATCATGACCATACTCCGAAAAAATAAATACAACATGGAAGCCTGGGCACACTTATACAAGAGCATCCCCCATATAAGAAGTGAATGTTTTCTTCCTCAGCACTAACATAACTTCCCTAAGACTGAGAACTACACATTACAGTTACTCACTTTCATTGAATTTTTCATTTAGAGAAATAAGAAAGTATTTATCAGGTTCACAAGAAAGAGAAGGGAAAACCCAAGAACATGGTTAATATGGTCTGTACTCACTTTAGAAATACATTACCCATAGACTCTACTCTCCCTCACATGTATTCCTTTTTTTAAAAAACTATAATCCTTAAGCCCCAAGTAAAAGAAAAAAGACCTTGCTATCCTAGTATCTCAAAAATATATAATTATGATTCTTTGTTCATTTTGTTCAAACCAAAACAGAAAAGAAATTCTAATGCCATTTTATTCTCCCTATCACGTATTTTCCCACCAGGCTTTTATCCATCTACCAAAAAGCTGTTGGAGTGATTTAAATCCTGCCTTTTTTATTAATTTTTTTTATTTATTTTACATACCAACCACAGTTTCTTCTCCCTCTTCTCATCCTGTCCCCCCCACCTCCTTTCTACCCCCCTCACCATCTACTCAGCAGAAAGGGTAACACCCCCCCATTAGAGTCAACAAAGCATGGCATACCAAGTTGAGGCAGGACCAAGCCCCTCCCCTCTGCATCCCACCATAGGGAAAGGTCTGCAGAAAGCCAGCTCATGAACCAGGGACACATCTTGGTCCCACTGCCAGGGGCCCCCATAAACAGACCAAGCTACACAACTGTCAGCCACATGCAGAGATCGTCCCATGCAGGCTCCCTAGTTGTTGGTCTAGAGTCCGTGAGTCCCCACAAGCTCGGCTCAGCTGTCTCTGTGGGTTTCCTGTCATGATCTCCACCGCCTTACTCGTGTAATCCCTCCTCCCTCTCTTCAACTTGACTCTCAAAGCTCAGCCTAGTGCTTGGCTGTGGATCTCTGCACCTGCTTCCATTAGTAAAACTTGCTTTTTATGATGGGTATCAGGTGCTTGAAAGAAGACTGAATAGGGAGCATTGTAGCCTAGTTGAGACAAATTCTATGTTTTCCCAAAAACTGTAAGATTAAACAATTAAAAGTTGTACAAAATTTGAGCAGTTGTTTGGGACTTTTACCATGAAAAGATAAGGCACTCACAGGATCTAATGAAAGTACCAGAACTTAAAGCGTTTGATTCCTTGTTGCTTTATTTTCAGCTCTTGTAAGAATTTCTTCAAGATTTTTTTGTCACTCACCTCTACTGAAAGTCATCTGACTTTTCAAATTTTTTATATTCATATTAAACAACTAACTATGATACATGGTTATGTTTATGTTTATAACAAATTATATATGCTAGATATGCCATTGGCGTAAGTCTCACCCTTTGGGAGAAAAACAGAATAGTTTATTTAGTTCCCATAGGCTCCAATGAGTTACTAAGAAAGGATATAGCATATATTTTTTAAAAACTTATACATCAACATATACTATGTATCATGATTTTCGCATTTCCTTGAAACTAAAAAATGGCCAACTTAAACCTAAAACTCAAATTTTACTTTTTCTTGTACATCATGACCTTGCTTCACTACTGTGATCATAACAATGACCTTGTCTAGACAGCCATTTTGATTACCTTGATCTTTACAATGCACAAGAAATACTTTCATCATTGACATTGATTTGTTATGCATTTGACTTTTGATGAAATGGAAGGGTAAAGCCCTCCTTGTTCTATTAGTATGATGGCACGGCTTTACAAATTACATGTTTGTTTTCTCGTAAAATATATATGACAGTAGAGAAAGCAATTTATTCTAAAACCATAGCATAAACTCCTTTATTTTCAAAGAACTGATGTAATCAAGTTGATAAACCATGAACCAGGCTTATTTAAATGAGTTGTCTTTTGGCATATGGAAAGAATTATTTTCTGTTATGAAAATCAAACAAGCTGTTAGTGAATCACAGAAGACAAATACAGAAAATTGCCTCATGAAATCACATTTCAGGAGAAGTCATTGCCCATGGCTATGATATAAGAACCACTGGAATATTAGAAAGAAAATTGCCTCAGAAACATGAAAAACAGACTCTTCTTCCCTGATCATGTTCTAAACAAATTAAGCATTAATCATATCAATCATATCAATAACATGTGAAGAACTGAAATATGAACAGTTTCTCCCAAACCCACACAATATCAAGACTGCTCCTGCTCGCAATGTTGAATTAGATGTTCTGACTGCCCCTGTCTTTGCAAGCAACTGAAAATGCTTTGTAAAATATTGCTCTGATTTTTTTTAACACATTAATGAAATGACAAAGGTTTTGAGAAATATTGAGACTCAACAGGAAGCAGAAGCCCATCTTAGAAAAGTAGGCATTGTACTAAAGTTTGTCTGTATATCAAAACGAATTTTGTTCATCGGCTGAAAGCCAGATTTTGGTTTACAAGCTATAGAAATATTTGAAGAATAACAACATCAAAAACTCACCTGGTCAGCTGGTTAACTCTAAAAACTACACTGAATGGACTTAGTAAGCTATATTTATGTATTCATTCATTTATATGTACATGTAGCAATAATAGTTAGAGAGTAGGAGGCAATGGATTTGGGAGGGACAAAACACGGATTGGGTAGGAGAACTGAGAGGGGTGAAAAACCAATGACATTGTACATTAATTAAATAAAAAATTACTATTTTATTTTTATTTTTTTATTTTACATACCAACCACAGTTCCTACTCCTTCTCCTCCTCCCCTTTCCCCCACTCTCCCCTACCCCCGCCCCCATCCACTCCTCAGAGAGAATAAGGCCTCTGGCACATCAAGCTGAGGCTGTACCAAGCCCCTCCTCACTGCATCAAGGCTGAGCAAGGAATCTAACCATAGGGAATGGGCTCCAAAAAGCCAGTTCATGCACCAGGGATAAGTCCTGGTCCCACTGCCAGAGGCCCCACAAACAAAGCCACACAATTGTCATCCACTTTATTAGAAAAAACTGAACTTGAGTGTCTCCTGGAAATATGTGGCCAGAGATATATCTTCTCTCAAATTTCAGGGTACTTAATTCAGAAAGCTTGGAAGTTTACATAAATGAAAAGTAATCATGAGATGAAAATATCTCAGCCCATATTAGAAGCAATTATAAGTTTTTAATTATAATACAAACTGTAAAAATATTTAATATGCTTTCTCAATAACAAGAAAACATCAAGAAATGAAAAAAGAAAACAAAGACCTCAAACACATGAAGAAGGGCCTAGGAAGAGCAATTGTATCTGACTGCAAAAAACTTGAGATGATAAAGTTACCAAACTTGAATGCAATGTTTTTAAGGTATATGGAATTAAATAAATATAACAACAATGATGCAAAGAACAGGGCACCCAATATGTTTTACACATAAGTCAACAGGAGTTATAGAAACAAAACAAAGACAACAAATACTAAAACATAAAATAGACATCAAAAACTTGATAGATGAATTAAAAAGCATATTTGAGTCATTTAAATGAGAAAGACTACAATGCAATTTTTAATTTAAAATAAATTAAGAGGGCATTCTGAAACAGAAACATATAGTTTGTAACCCAAAAACCAAGTGACAAAGTCCACATAGTATATCATGGGAGCTGCATAAATATAAAGGGAATAGAACAAAAGCATTTTTAAGTATCATCGCTGAAATTTGTTTCCAGATATGTTGAATATTACATACTTTCAGGAAGACCAATATGTTTCAATATAATAAACAAAAGAGGATATACATTCATCACACTGTAGTAAAAATGAGAAAGAGAAACAATTTTTTTAAAGTCAAACAGAAAATACAGAATTGAATAATAACTAGTCAGACAATTATCAACAGCAAGAGCGGGAACAATTAGTAGACAGCATCAGCAATGGGCTGGACAAAGAAACAGTTACTCACTTCAAATCAAATGTCTTTTTAAAGAGCTCTCAGGCTCAATATCAGGCCAGAAAGTTTCCCAACATTAAAAGTTTGGGACAAAAGAGTAAGCCAACAGTATCCACGTGCAGATATATGAGCAATACTAGGCCGTTGTGAGTTTGTAAAGTATTAATGATATCATAAAACACAAGGAAGTGTAGTGCGTGAATTTTGAAGGCTAATGGAAGAGGAAAATTTTCTCTTCTGTTATAATGTATTACTTTTAAATTTTCAGTCATGGTATCACAAATGAATATCATCTATCTTACATTTCCATAAAAGCTTAAGTCAGTCCAAAATAATCAAAAGCATGCTAGCATAATCTAAAGACGACTACTAAAAAAAAAAACTATTTAAAAAGAGATGAGTGTGGTTAAGGGAACACTCATGAGAGGAGCAGTCTGGGGGCTGCTATGAGAGTAGGTTCAAGGGGATGAGACAGGGGTGTTAAAAGAATGTCTAAGGAGAACAGTTTATGGAAATGACTACCTTGAGAAGTGTTATAAATGTGAGATAAGGGAACAATGTAAACCTAAGGAAAACATGGACAGTAATAAAGAACTGAAACTCCTCTCCTCCTTGCCATTCATTCTTCTTCCTGTGTACATTATTTTATACTCTCTGCCAGGTGACCCATGGTGAAAAAAACATGGCGCTTTAGTTTTTACTGGGGCAGAGCCCATGTTAGAGACCACAAGACAATGGACTTGGGAAATCAGTGTATTCCCAGTGTGCATGTGTGAATGAGCTTCACTGCAGTGTATTACAGTGACAGAATGTAATATTAAAATGTGGCGGCGGGCTGTTCGAGGATCATACAGTTGAAATGTGCTGAACTATTGAAAGAATATACAGCTAAAGTGCATTAGATAAGGAGCAGGAAATCCTAGGAATCATTCAGGAAACAGATTACACACACAATGTGCATAAGGCAAACTTTAAAATAGTCGCTCTACTGGGGAAGGCGGAAGGAGAGAGAGATGTAGCACAACATAATAATTCTGACACTGTACAAATTGTCTCAAATATGTGAAGTAGAGAAGTGATAGGACAGTGAGGAGATCGTCTGAAGCAGGGTTCCTATTGCTATGATAAAACAGAAAAACAAAAAGCAATTCCTGGAGGAGAGGGTTTGTTTCATCTTACAGCTTGGAGACCATCATTCAGGAAAGTCAGGGCAGGGACTCAAGGAAGGAACCAGGAGGCAGAAACTAATGCAGAGACCATGGAGAAATGCTGCTTACTGGCTTACTTGCCCTTTACAAAAAATACTAGCCAAGACCACTGGTCCCAAGTAGCACCGGCCCCACTGGGCTGGGACCACCCAAGCACATCAATCATTAATCAAGAAGATATCCACAAGCTTGCCTCCAGTCCATTGTGGTGGGAACTTGTTCTCAATTAAGTTTGTCTCTCTCAAAATGACTCTATCCTGTGTTCTCAATTAAGTTTGTCTCTCTCAAAATGACTCTATCCTGTGTCAATTTGACAAAAAAAAAAACCAAGTAAGCTAACCAGAAAAAAGGGACAAATTAATAATCATACTGAGGGATTATGATATATCTCATGTTATTAAACAAATGTAGTAAAATTCACAGCAAGGTGTAAACACAGAACTTAAGAGGTGACCTAACACATTCATACCCAATGTATACCCTAGCATTGTAGAATAGTCTTCCCCAGGATTATAAGTAACACCTCATTTTCATGCCAGGCTCCCTTAATATAGATAAGTCTGATAAAGCATTAAAACCTTTAACTAAAAAATTCAACACAAACTAATTCAGTGAGCAATGGGTGGAAAAGAGATCTGAGTAAGAGAATAAAATGTCATTTTCAGCCTCACTCATTCTTATTTTCTCCTCACTTTTTTGCTTATTTCTTAGTGGAAGTCAGAGTGTGTGCTTGCCCAGTTTTGGGAGGATACATAAGCAAAATGTATCTGAGTTGAGCTCTAAGGTTGAGGTTTGTGTGGGGGTATTGTGTTCCCCAAAATATTGTGTATGCTAATAAACTTATCTGGGGTCAGAGAACAGGACAGCCACAATATTAAACATAGAGGTTAGGCAGTGGTAGCATACGCCTTTAATCCTAGCATTCCAGAGACAGAAATCCCTCTGGATCTCTGTGAGTTCAAGGCCACATTGGAAATGGCCAGGCACAGTGATACACACCTTTAATCCCAGAAAGCCAGCCTTTAATCCCAGGGAGTGGTGGTAGAGAGCAGAAAGGTATATAAGGCGTGAAGAAACTCGAGGCATTTGGCCTGAGCAGGCATTTGCCCTGGAGAGGCATTTTGGCCTGGAGAAGCATTGGGCTGGTTAAGCATTCAGGCTTCTAGCAGCAGTTCAGCTGAGACCCATTCTGGATGAGGGCTCGGGGCATCCAGTCTGAGGAAACAAGACCAGCCGAGAAGTTGGCCAGGTGAGGTTAGCTGTGGCTTATTCTGTCTCTCTGACCTTCCAGTGTTCACCCCAATAACTGGTCTCAGGTTTGATTTTATTAATAAGAACTTTTAAGATTATGCTACAGGTTTGTATGGCAGAAGCAGCCCTACCCAGTTCCTCATGTTTCAGTTGGAATTCCTGAAGGCAAAATTAAACTGTATATAGACCAGAATCCACTCCCTAGGTTATTCTGGAAGACAATAAAGCATCCAGTGATGCAAAATATTCTCACAGGCTTTTTTTTATAAACACTGTTCAGAGTTTCTAAAATGTACTCAAAAGCAAGTAACCAAATAAGAAGATTAAGAAAATAAGAAAAACACTAGCAGTTCATACAGATTATCAAGGGATAGAAGCCTTTTGTCATCCTACTAAGCTGTGAACCACAATACTAAATGGACTGGAAGACTTTCCACAATGGTGTGTTGTTCAAATCTTAGATGGTCTTATGTTACTTAGATGTTCAGTGTTACTGGAAACAAACAAAATATATGTACTCCATCTAATAAAGAAATAAGACAGAATGGAAATACCATTAGAGATATAAAAACTATTACATTTTCAAGTAAATGGACAATACTATAACATTATATACTGAATGATGTAATCCAGACCCAGAAGGAAAAATATCGCACATTCCCTTTATTTGTGATTTTTGGCTCTGAATCTGTATATATAACCTAGAGTAGTCACAGAAACCAGGAAAGTAAAAGGAGGCTGAGCTGGGATGAGATCTAGAGTGGAGAATTGCAAGACATAGGTGAAATGAAGGGGAAAATGAGGGAACTTTAACTGAGGGGAGGCAAGAGGGCAATATGAATGGAGGGGGAAGGGGAGTAAATGACATTAAGTATGCTTGAAAGAGCATAAGAAATCATTACTTTATACATACCTAAATTTACATGTAACACATATAAGTGTATGTGTATACACATGCAACAATTATATTTTATATAATTTATATAATATATATATTTAAAAGAAAGTATACCACTTGGGGAAATAATGCTCCTACAAGAGCCATGGACTAACAAGAATCCCAGTACTACACATGAGAAACTCCTTCTTGACCCGTTAATCAAGAAATTCCAAGAGACAACCCCCCAAGAAAAGCATTGTAAATATTGCCAATACCCTTTGTTGCCGCCCAGAAGTTGAAGTCCCTATTACTGAAGATGTGGCATGTGTTGGACACAGGACTTGGAGTAATCAAGCTAGAATTGATCTGGAAGTCTCATCACTAAGGAATGGCTTGTATAGGATCAGAAGGTGGTATGCAAGCTGTCAAGGGATAGAAGCCAATTGTCATCCTACTAAGCTGTGCACCACAATACTAACTGGACTGGAAGACTTTCCACAATGGTGTGTTGTTCAAATCTTAGATGGTCTTATAATAATAATTAAAAAAAAAAAGACAGAGCCAGATATCAGGGTGAAAGCTGAATGATCAGAGAAGCAGAACAGCCAGCCACTAGTTCTTACCTCTACAAAATCCTCAGCCTCGAGAGAGTGAGTTCCTGTCTCCTCACACCTTATATTCCTTTCTCTGCCCAGACATCACTTCTTGGGATTAAAGGTGTGTGTGATTGCCAATACTGGGATTAAAGATGTGTGTCACTACTGCCTGGCTCTATTCCCAGTGTGGCCTTGAACTCACAGAGATTCAGACAGATCTCTGCCTCCCAAGTGATAGGATTAAGGGTGTGTGCCACCACTGTCTGGCCTCTATGTCTAGTCTAGTGGCTGGCTCTGTCCTCTGATCCCCAGGCAAGTTTATTAGGGTACACAATGTATCATCACTACAGTGGTGAAATAATGGCACTTTTATTTTGAGGGTTACCTGCTGTGAAATAATGCTTTTGTACACTGGTTTAATAAAACACTGATTGACCAGTATCCAGGTAGGAAGTATAGGTGGAATAAGCAGATGAGGAGAATTCTGGGAAGAGGAAGGCTGAGTCAGGAGATGCTAGCCTGCCGACCAGGGAGCATCACACAGGTAAAGCCACAGAAAATGTGGCGACATATAGATGAACAGAAATGGGCTGAGATTAAGTCTAAGAGCTAGTCAGTTGTTAGCCTGGGCTAATGGCTAAGCAGTTATAATTAATATAAGCCTCTGTGTGTTTACTTGGGGGACGCAAGTGGGAGAGAATTGTCCAGACCGCTGGCAGGCTAGGACACAGGAAAACTTCTACTACAGTTACCAATAGCTGTCTAATTGGGTTTAAGGAGGGAAATCATGTCTAGTGCTATAAACCTCCATGACTGCAGATGGCTTGCGTGGTCATAGACTCAAGAGTAGAACTTACTACTGCCACATCCCTAAGCCAACGTTCTGTCCTAACTGTGCTCTAGATACTTATTGCTATACCTAAAAGTGAATGTATGTCTCACTCCTCACCAAAGTTGCCTCTTTTTGCAGAAGAAGGAGACTAGTCAAAATGCAGAGAACTGCCTTATGATGTTCAGTTCCATTATGTGTGTGTGTATATATATATATATATATACAGATATATAAAACACTAACTTACTCAGCAGATTATGTATTTCTATTTATTCATTTATATGCATAGGTAGCAACTATGGTTAAAGAAGAGAGGGTCTTAAGAATTTTGGAATTGAGAGTGTGTCGGACATGGGAGGGATATGAGGGAGGTAGGGGAGAAATAAAGGGATTGTATTTTAATTAAATTTTAAAAATTAAAATTTGATAAAGAAAACAAAAAGAATATTCAAATATAAATTAAAATTAATATTTTTTTCTGGTTTTTCAAGAAAGAGTTTCTCTGTGTAGCCCTGGCTGTCCTAGAACTCATGTGTAGCCTGGCTGGCCTTTACTCAGGGGTGTGCCTGCCTCTGCCTCCTGAGTGCTGAGATTAAAGGCATGTGCCACCACTACCATGTCCAACTCTAAAAATAATATTTTTAAAGACTAAATTGGGAACTAGAGAGATAGCTCAGATTAAGTGCACTTACTACTCTTGCAGAGGACCTGAGTTCAGTTGCCAGCATACACATCCAGCAGCTCACAACTTCCTGTAACTCTAGACCCAGAGGATCTGACTCCTTCTAGTCTCCTTCTAGAACTTACACTCATACATGCTCATACCCCTACACAGACATGCAATACACATAATAAAAAACAAGATAATAAAAGTAAAAATAATCAATTATTAAATTAAAAATTTAAATAAAGTTTAGTGTATATAATTAACGTCAAATTCAAAACAATTAAAAAGGAAACTAATCAATTAGAAGATAGGTCCAGGGACACATAGGCAAATGAATCTTGAAGACAAGAAATGAAAAATATAAGATTTATATGGGACATTGCCAAAATTTCTACTATTGTGTAATTGGAGTCCCAAGTGATTAAGGAAAGGAAAAATCAATATAAAAAGTATTTGAGTATGGAATGGCCAAGCATGACAAATTTTGTTAAGGCACAGCAGTCCAGAAAGAAAATACATAACTTCAAAGAATGGACAAGAAGACTCTAAGCTGATATTTCATTAGAGTGCTGATATTTTCACTCTTCACTTCTCAGTGAAAAGTAAATGTGAACTTTGTGGAAAGTTCTGGGGGCTAATAATAATAATGATGACAATAATAATAGTATCAATACTAATATAAAAACTTAAGGAAAAAGAAAAGATATCATCATTATACCCACACTGAAGGGATTATGAGAAAGTCACCTTCAGACAGAAGGATACTGACCCATAGGAAACACAGAGATGGAAGAGGTGATCTAGTGTCAAGAAGAGGAAAGCAGTGTGAATTCAAATAAATATGGATAATATTTTATATAAACTATCAAAAGAATATGATATCTTTAAAAATATGTAGTAAAAGGATGTAATTATGTTTACAAAAATATGCAAAATATAATTAAAGAGAATAATCTGAAAAGCAAACTCTATTCATGGTCAAATGATACAATAAATGGCAATTATATTGATAATATAAAGATAATAATAGCAATTTTTCCATTATTAATCTATGTTTTTCTTTTTTTTAATTCCGGAATTTTTTATTCACTTTACATACCAACCATAGAGCCCCTTCTCTTCCCTCCTCCCACCCCCCAGCTTTTCCCCTCCAGCCCATCGCCTATTCTCTCCTCCGACAAGGTAAGGCCTCCCATAGGGAGTCAGCAGAGCCTGGTACATTCAGTAGAGGCATGTCCAAGCCCCTCCCCTCTGCATCAAGGCTGTGCAAGGTGTCCCACCATAGATATTGGGCTCCAAAAAGCCAGCTCATGCACCAGGGATGGATCCTGTTCTTACTGCCAGAGGCCCCTTAAGCAGATCAAGCTACACAACTGTCTCGCTTATGCAGAGGGCCCAGTCCAGTCCCATGGAGGCTCCACAACTGTCAAGGCACAGTTCATGAGTTCCCACTAGTTTGGTTTGGTTGTCTCTGTAGGTTTCCCCATCATGATCTTGATGCCCCTTGCTCATAGAATGCCTCTTGCCTCTTCGACTGAACTCCTGGAACTTGGCCTGCTGTTTGGTTATGGATCTCTGCATTATCAGTTACTGGATAAAGGCTCTATTATGACAGTTAAGGTATTCACTGATCTGATTACGAGGGAAAGCCATTTCAGGTACTCTCTCCACTACTGCTAGTAGTCTAAGGGGTCATCCTTGTAAATTCCTGGGAACTTCCTAGCACCGAGTTTCTCCCTATCCCCATGATGTCTCCCTCTATCATGGTATCTCTTTCAGTGCTCTCCCACTTTGTCCCTTTTCCAGCTTGACCATCCCATTCTCTTATATTCTTATTCCCCATCCCCTATCATCCACTGTCCCCCTCACCCCCTAGTCTACTCATGAAGACCTCATCTACTTCCCCTTCCCAGGGTGATTCATTCATCCATTTTAGGGTCCTCCTTGTTAGGTAGCTTCTTTGGAGCTGTGGGTTGTAGTCTGATTATCCTTTGCTTTACATCTCATATCCACTTACGAATGAGTACATACCATGTTTGTCCTTCTGAGTCTGGGTTACCTCACTCGGGATATTTTCTAGTTCCATCCATTTGCCTGTAAATTTCATGATGTCATTGTTTTTGTACTGCTGAGTAGTACTCCACTGTGTATATGTACCACATTTTCTTTATCCATTCTTCAGTTGAGGGGCATCTATGTTGTTTCCAGTTTCTTGCTATTATGAATAATGCTGCTATGAACATAGTTGAGCATGTGTTCTTGTGGTATGATTGAGCATTCCTTTGGTATATTCCCAACAGTGGTACAGCTGGGTCTTGAGGAAGATTGATTCTCAATTTTTTGAGAAACCACAATACTGATTTCCAAAGCGGCTGTTGTTTTTCAAACCAACATCTTAGCTTTCAAATCAGTTGAGTGGATATGGAAAATAAACCCTACTTGAAAAAAAGACTATGGATAGTCATGATAATCTGAGACGTAGACAAGAGTGGCCCAGAAACTTTAATCTAAAAGTATCGCGCTTTGTTATTTACGTCAATATGGATCTAGTGGCCACCCAATGGGTAGCCTAAAAATAAGCCTGCATTTCCAGTCAAAGATTTCAGACCCTTTGAAAAGGACAGTCAAGAAACAAGTATCTACTAAATAATACTTGTATACCCTGGCATATCTATGAGGAGAAAGCCCTGTCACACACCATCCACAAATACCACTTTTAAATAAGCTGAAGCCAGCAGTAACAGTGACGTTCTGAAGAAAATCAAAATCTGCCTATCAACTTATGAAAAGGAAGACTTTTAAAACAAAACTATGGTTTAGTAGACACACAGAATGGAAAATAAAGACAGATTTGACAAAGAATTTCTCTTTATTAAAAAAAATGCCATGTGGTGAAATTGGATCATAAATGGAGTAAAGCAACTCACAACACATTGGCATCCAAAATCTATAAAGAATACCTACACATGAATAAGAAACAGACAAAATGTATACCAAATAAAAAAATTATCTTTGCAATGTTCAACAGCTTAAAAAACTGAGGGAAATAAATTGAACCATTCACAAGGTGAGCACAACTCATTGCGACACACTGGGAAACTGATAGATGTAGACACTACCTTTTCTCTTAAAGGTGGCTCAATAAGTCATTGTTATTGACATCTGACACCTATTCTATAAATAATTAACAAATATTTAACTGCTAATAAGCACAGCTTTCTAGAAGAGTTTAAGTATCCTCACATTATGACTAAAGTGAGCATACAAGTTTCCTGATAATTTCCAAAAATGGTACACTGCCTCCAAAACCTGGACAAGCTATTTCATAATACCTGACATGAAGCAACTTAGGGCAACCCTAGATCTTTGTAACCTAGTTAGTGTATTCTTGGCAGAGATTAGTTGATAATCAAAGTCAAGTTCTTTATTCTTGGTGTTATCTAGTAAGTAGGCATGAATTATCATGGTGTTTAAGTATGTGTCCACAAAACACAAAGACAACTAGAGCTCTTTGCAGAGAGTTAATTATAACAGGGCACATCCCATGGAGATCACCTTATGATCTGCATATGTAAGTTCCTTTGTATGGTCTTGAGAAGATTCCCTTTGCAAAGTTTCTTAGCAGTAAACATAACTAAATGTTGATCTTGAGGTCCATTAAAACTCAGATTTTTTAAAGGATAAATCATCTTTTCTTTACTGAAGCTCATAGGAGGCTTCATGCCAAGCCAAGCACTGTGACTTCCAAAGGTAGTATAATGCCATACCTTCCCTGTTCCCCAAATACTTTCTTCATGACTTCTGAAGCTCTCATCCCACACTTCAGACCTCCAGAAATAGTGACAGTCACTTGTGGAGCAAAGACTTAACAATGTCCTTTGCTGATTACAGACAAACATGGGATAAGCATAGTCAGAGATCACATGACTCCATCAAAGAGGCCAGCAATGGAAGCATGGAAAGCCCGTGTGCTGAAGAGGCTACAGCAGGATTGAAACAGAGTGATTAGAAGGTAAATTCTACCTGTCAGATTGTATTGCCTTCCACCATCTCATAAAGATCTTTATGAATCTCCACGCCCCAAGGGAAACAGCTACAAATGGTGCTGAAATGAGGAGAGAAGGAAAACTACAAGGGTCTTCAATAAAAGCCCATGCAATCACTGCCAGGCGCTGGGATTCTGATTGAGGGATAAGAGAAATGAGTTGCATTTTCTGAAGCACTATTTTATTGGACCTCGAAAGAAGCCTCCTCCACCACTTGCTTTTCCTTCTCAGTCAATGTGTCTCCCTGGAAAGATCAATTTATTATTGGTTTGCTCATGTAAAACATGTGTAGGAAATAAGAAAACCATTCAAATGGAACTTTCAACACAGTTTTCCTTTGTTAATAATTGATGCATTGAAAAATGAAATAAACAGTGCAAAAGTGCCCCTGTCTATGTTCTCTGGTACCCTACCAAGTTCCTCTGTCGAGTGCAATGGGACTCGATTGCACAGGTGTTGGTGCTACGGTAGAACTCATTTTCTTATGCTTTTTTATTGCTTTTTATTTATATGAGTGTCTCATCCACATGTATGTACATCCACCACGTGCATATCTAGTGTCCTTGGAGTCAGAAGAGGGCATTAGATGCACTGGGCCTGGAGTTACAGATGGAAGTGAACTTCATGTGGATCCTAGGAACTGTACCCACATCTCTGCAGGGGAAGCCAGTGTTCGCCACTCAGTCACCTCTCCAGCCCTGCAATTTTTACATTTCAAAACCAATATTGAACATAATTATTTTAAAAGAGTGAAATGCATTCATACTAGCAAATTTTGAGTCAACTTTTCCATCTTAAAAGTTATGATGTAAGGGTAAGTTAAGTATTTTCAATGAACATTCACCATCCAAGTTACGATAGTCTTCAGTGCACACTATATTTCAAAAACTTTGTACAAAAAAGCAAATGTGCAGTATCTTGTTAATAATGTTTAAACTGGTAGAGCTGCACACTTGATGCAGGTAAGTGCATCTCTCAGAAAGTCTTCTTCTTCAATAGATAGCTTTTACACAGAGACCCACAACTGGTCAAGGTGCAGAGAACAAGAAACTATGACGTTTCACCTCTTGTTTCACCTCTTCCCAAGGCATGGAGATTATGGTGGAAGAGGGATCAGGAAAGACTGTAAGATCCAGAGGCATAGACAACTATACAGTGAAACAGCATTTGGGGCGGGGGCACAAAGGGGCACATATGAACTGGCATTGACTGCATTCAAAAGATCCCTAAAAGATCAAGCCAGACAACAGAATCCCAGTATGAAGGGAGGAGGAAGTCAGGAAGCCCCACACCTTGATGAGAAATAATTAGAAACCGCCAGCTGCTGGGGCAAGGGCAGTCCATTTCCTTCAGCAATATGGTCCCTAATAAGCTATCTACAATCCAGTAGATGTCCCTACACCAATGCATATACTGACAACACAAGTGGACTCCACAGGCTTAATAATAAACAAGAGAGAGAACACTTGAAGTTGGGAGGGACATATGTAGATGTAACCGTCTTGTTAAATAAGAAACACAGAGCCAATGCAGAGATGAAAGCCCAAGAGGTCAGAGCGATAGCTAAGAGCTAGAAACCTTACCCTTCACTGCTGCTGCTGTCCTCCTCAGCAAGAGACCTACATCCTGTGTGTTTGTCCTTTTTATTGACTTTCTATTCTGCCTTCTCATTGGTTGTAAACCCAACCACATGTCCTCCTTGTCACTACCCATCTATACAGACCTCCAGGTCTTTTATGGTTGGTATTGAGATTAAAGGCATGTGTCTCCATGCTGGCTGTATCCTTGAACACACAGAGATCTGCCTAGCTCTGCCTCCCAAGTGCTGGGATTAAAGGCATGCACCACCACCACCCAGCTTCTGCTATGGCTTGCTATTAGCTCTGACCCCCAGGCAACTTTACTTATTAACATACAAATAAAATCACATTTCAGTACAAATAAAATATCACCATGGATATAGAATTGGGGAAGATTTGGATAGGGTGTGGATTTGATCAAAACACATTTCATGCATGTATAAAATTCTCAATAAAGAAAAGATTTTAAACTTTATATTAAAATGGCAATATTTGCTATATCAGAAAGATTAAGTGAAGCAAATTATTAAAATTAAATCTACTTGATGGTTTCTGCCTTTTGCACTATACAAAAGCAGAAGGAGAACTCTGAATAACAATTGCAACAGGCATTGTATTTCTGTTAGACACGGTATTATGGAGGCAATCCTGGAAATATGGAATCTGTAGGAAATTTGAAACTAAGTCACATCCCAGCATGAGCTTCCTCAATTTATTCTTGTGTGGCCATAAGCAAATCACCATGATATTCTGTATTTTGATGCCCATTAAAGTGATCACATTTAACTTACAAGATTATCATGATGAATAAATAAAATACTTCATGGAAAAGGCTTCAGAAAGCTCCTAACTACTGGCAAGGACTAGTAATTTTCAGATACACTTGTTTATAGTAAACAGCACATTCAAATTATCAGATAAATTAAGGCTTATGAATAATTGGTCTGCTGTCAAATCACTGAGAATGGAAAGAGTGCCCTGAGCTGTGAATGGGAGATGCCCAATACTTCAGATTGCCTAAAGATGAGTGTGTAGCATACAATCAACATGCTGATCTCTAAGTCAAGTCTGGTTCACTAATGGTTTTGGTTATTTCAATGATTGCCTTTAACAGCCCAAAGCTATGGTCCACAATACAGTTTAATTAATATTATTATTAGTTAGTAATCTGCACAGATTTAAAAAAAAAAAAAAAGAAAACTAGGGTAGGACATAAGATGTAAGTCTCGGGTTTGGTCAGGTGCCAAAGTGAATCAGTTCCAATTTTAGTCCTGGGTCAGGAGACAAGGAGATGTAGAGTGCAGTTAAGTGAGTCAAGCAGAGGCTTCATTCTTAAAAAGATTTATCTCTACTGGAAGGGGAAGGGTGGCATGGCAGAATGTTTGTGCAGATAAGGAATTCTTGAGACAAATTTAAAAGGCTGTTCTCAATGTTAAGGCAGAGTAGACCTGGAAAATAATTTGGGGCAGCTTGTCTTTGAAGAAGAAGCCTTCATTTTTAAAATTATAAAGAAAGCAGCCACTTTTAATTATCTAACAAATATAAAGTCGTATTGAACCAATTGAATCAATGTGTGCTAAATGATGGACTTAAATAGCCTAAGCTTTGCTAAGTTCCAATCAGCAACAGCAAAAACAAAACCCACAGCCAAGTTATTCCAAATAGCATCAGAACAAAACACATTCTACTGCAATCCTGAGTTTCTGAAACACAGACCACAGACAAAAATTTCTGTGGTGGCAAAAAAAGGGATGGGGATCGTCTTTGGTGTGCATTGTATCTTATGACATGAGTTTCTTTATAGCAATTAGTAGCATTAGCTATGGAGTTCTTAGCCAACAGTTCTTCTAGAGTAATAAGCTTGTCTATTTCTGTATGATTCTATGATACAAGTAGGTTTGAAGTACAAATCCTTAGAAAATAAGCCCCTTGCACTTTCGGTGGTATGGAGAAATAATTCTTAACTGCTACTACCAGTTCTGCAGAACACCATAAACTCATTGGACATCCAGACATGAACTCACTATAACTCTCTCCCTGCCCTTTATGCCATCCAGCCCCAGGTGAATTCTACAAGCGTGTATTTTTTGCCTCACCTAGTTTTATGTCTACTGATATTATTAATGTAGTCCTGATGTAAAGCACAGGAGAAAAAAAATCTGACTTTTACATCCTAAAGCTTTCTTGTATGTCATTAACAATGTGAGAAATAACTTTATAAAATTAGTAAGATAAATTAAAAAGTTTACTTTTCAAAGTATCACTTAACAACAAATAAATAGATAGATAGATAAATAAATAAATAAATAAATAAATAAATAAATAAATAAATAAATAAAAGATCTGAAGAGAAATTTAAGCAGTTTAGCTATTATCTTTCACAGCTGAGCCAATAGTTAACCCTTATGAACCATACAAATACAAGTGGAAAAAAATTCCTCTTTGGTCAAAGCAAATGCCATAGCTCACACAACTTCAAAAGGAAAGTTAAAAATAGGTCTTATCTGTGTCCTTATTGACCACTACACCAATATGAAGAGTCCTAAAGATACCCCACAATTATCAGAGGAATTTAGCATGCTTGGCTTTGTTCTAGCTGAAGTTTACCAATATAGCTATGTGAAATGCTTTCAATTTACCCTGACCAACTGTCCAGCTGCTGAGGTCCTTCTGCACTCTCAGAGGAAGACAAACAGCCCTACAGAATAGTACATCGCCATGGAGTTCCAATCTTAAACATTTATCTTGAAAACCTTTTTTTCCTCACACATTGGACTAGAGACTAAGAGCTACTTTGTAATTATCATTCTGTGTAGACGAATTTCCTTAACAAACATCCTTCCTGATAGCATAGCTTCAAGTTAGAAACTTCTTGTCTTGCTAAATCACAAACAATAAAATTGAGGCATGTTTCTTCTATTTTCAGTTTCCTTAATTCCATTTTCTTAAATGACCAGTAAAAAAAATTGAGAAATGTTCCTTTAGTGTCAGTTGCCATATTTCTTGAACTTACTGCATAAGAGGTCTAGAAACTTCTCTGAGAAATGTTTAAGGTTCATGCATGATTATTATGTATTATTTCTTCATAATGCTTCAGACACTTCTATCATCTAGTAAGCTTTATTTACTTATTTAATATTTCCCATCCTTCTTGGACTTCCAAATCCTCCTAATTTTCAGTATCTGTGCAGCGTTGTGGAGTTGCTTTCCCCGTGTTCTCACATGGAGAAATTCTAAAGCATTTTAAAATATCCTCTTTGAGACTTGGATCAATTAACTGAAACATGAGAGAATGTGAACTTCATATTTTAGTAATGACTAAAATAGCTGAAGAGTAAATAATTCAGAAAATAAACGTAAAATCTTTAAGAATGAATTTTGCTCTTGTATGTGGTAAAATACTGAAAATTGAGGTGTTTGGTTATAACTTTAAAGTACTCAAAAAAGATAAACATAAAATATAAACAAACAAAATTATCTCTTTTATGTATTTTCCCAGTATTTCTTAGCATTAATTTCATTTTTATGAGAATTGCTTTTTCTTTTGATAGGAAGCATGGTGTATTCAGTTAATGAATGTTCACTGTGTGCTTCTTGCAGACTGCATATAGACCTTTTCTGCCTGAGTGATCCCCATCAAACTTTAGGGATAAACATTTTTTATTTTATTTGCATTGTAAAATGCAACCAATTATTTCACTAGCCTGCAGATATGGTGAATCTATTGATATTGGAGAAGTTATGTTAACAGCATACATGTGTAACTCAGACAGTGTTGCAGAAATAATCACAGTGATATTCACTTGTGCTATTCTTCTTTGATATTAGGTGTTATGGCAATTTAATTAGTATGGTTTTGTTTCCGTTGACTTCGCCTCATAAAAATCTACTTGTGTTGGTACAAAATTTTCACATAAAATATAAAAGAAGACCCTACCTAGGTATGTAAGTGCTCTGATCTTTTAAAACATTTTATTGCTTTGATTACATTCTAACATTTATTATATCACAGCATGCAACATATTAATTTAAAATCATAAGGTGGTGTACATTAAACCAAGTCACCAATGCCACAATAATTTCAAAGCTCTTTTTCATGTTTATCTATTTTTCTTTCTCCTTTTTCACTTGAAAATCCAGGGAGCAGTAATGGGCCTCTAGAGATGTGTTTGTGAGCTTCAGAGAGCATCCATGACATTTCATTAATGCACATGTGTAAAAATGACTAAAGAGGCAGGTTCCACACAAAAGCAACAAATCACTTTGTGACTAGGACCAGTAGTGTTCTCTTAAAATATGGAAACTGAACTATTCAGCAAAAACCACTTCTATCAAAATATTTCTTTGAATGTGGTCTCTTCCCTTCTGTGCATGAAAATACTTTTCAAAAGAAGTACTGCCACCACGCAAAAGTGTCCATTCATTATTGCATGGCAGGTGGCGTAAGGAGAGCTGGACTTTACACACTCTCTCATGTAGACTTACATCAAACCTGAAAGGTGCTTTTTAAAGTACAATTTAAGTAAGATATAACAATATATGTTCCAGAAAAATGTAATATGATCAAGCTTAAACTTCTCAAGGTTTACATAATCATGGTTTTCTCCTATGAATAGATGAAAAGTGCATTGTGCTTTTCTATAGAGCATTGAGAAGTCTTTGAAACATGGATAACTTTAAGTTTTCACTAAATTGACTTTTTCTGGAATGCATGGATCCTTATCTTTGTCTTGTGCTTACACTGAGGTACACAAGGATGACAGAGGGGAGCTTCAGTGTCTGAAAGCATCAATCTGAGCCAAAAGAAACAATGTATATGGTAGCACACATGACAGCTTCTAAAGCTACAAGGGATCCATCACTCATCTAAGATTTCTTCTTTTTATTAGTAGTTCACAGTGCTTTTCAAATGCTCCAAGAATGTCTGAGGATTTGCATTAGTCTCCATATGAACTACTAAACTCATCTGACTCTGCCTCATATATCCTACTAGGCAAACAATCAGTTCTCACCATGTATTTCACCAGAACCCTACAACCTGTGAGACACAATTCCAAACTCCATAAACACTTGTAAAGAAAAATGTAATACTCAATCAGAATTTAAATAATCATTCCTGGTAATTTGATCAGATAAAGTGTAAAGGAACAATATAAATATATTTTACAAGGATACTAATATAAATCATGATAGTAGTTTTATATTTTAATTAAGTATTTACTAATATAAGAGAAGTTCAAAAATTATATTCAAAGCCTTTTAATAAACTAATTTCCATGGAACAAAAAGTTACTTTTTAATACAAGTATTATATATTATCATTATGCTTTGTTCCTTTGGTCTTTAGTTTTGATTGTTGTTTATTAGCTCATTTCTTAGATTTTTGAATAGGGGTCTCATTATGTTGTCCAAACTGGCCCCTAATTCTAGGATTAGACCATCTTCCATGCAAAGTCTCCATGATAGCTGGAGCTATAGACACACAGCCACTTAACTGGCTGTCTTTGACATTCTAGAATATCCTAAAAATAGGTCAATGATAGATGAAGTCATTCTTAGATATGCAGATACATAGTGAAACAAATTTACTTGTTGGCTCTTAACAAGTAAAATAGTTATATAGCTGTGAGATTCTGAAACTTTTCAAAGCTCTTGTTTACAAATTAAATTGATAAGATCATCTTGAGTTTCATGGGGACTGAAGATATTTAGTTTACTCAGTTTATCATGGTTAATTATCTACCTGAGAAAAATCTGTGCCTAAAATTAAACTCTCTGTACTTTGAGGATGAGAGATAAGGTATACCTCAGGAAGCCTAACTTTTTTTTATTATACATCATTAAATAAATGGTATGTGGATGGTCAGAACTCTTATACCTTTCACAGTGATTCAGTAAGCAGCTGAAATATCTGTAGTCAATATTGGTTTGAATGTAAGACAAAATATCCAGGTAGATCATCTCAATTACAATGTTGACCTATTATTATAAAATTGGACAAATAGAAATATCATAGACAGATTAAAGATAAGTGACATATCACAAATAGAAGATAGGTAGATGACAGATGATAGATAGATAGATAGATAGATAGATAGATAGATAGATAGACAGACAGACAGACAGACAGACAGACAGATAGATAGATAGATAGATAGATAGATGAAACATTGAAAGAGATACAGTTATTCCTCTTAAAATTCCCAGAATTAATTGAATATGATCATATAGCCTTTGGAACAGAGAAATGACAGCAGGTATAAGCTTGAACTTGCAATATTGGCAGACTAACATTAGTTAATATCACCCCAACTCCTCAGATGGATAATTCCTAGAGAAAAAGACAGAGCTCATCCACAGCTGCTCTCCTTGCTCAGTCTCCCTAGTAGCTGGGGCTGCAGTCATACATCATCACACTTAGCTCTCTATGGTATTCTAGAATAACCTAAAAATAGATAGCTGGCCTCTACCTGAAACCATTGAAAGTCAAAGAAATTTGGCTGAATCATAAGTAGATATTGACAGAAGTCATAAGTCAGCAATAGAATAAACACACTGCTAGGTGTTTCTAAACTTATTGGTTTACTTGCTTTTAAAAAATATTTTATTTCTTTTTATTTCATTGAAAATAGATTCTTCTCTTGTACAATACATTCTGACCATAGTTTTCCCTCCCTCTACTCTTCCTAGCTTGTCACTACCTCCCCTCTTTCCCAGATCCACTCCCCCTCCATTTCCTCTGCAGAAAAAGAGCAGGCCTCCAAGAGACAACAGCCAAACAGGACAAAACAAGATACAATAAGACAAGGTAAAAAAACCCTCATATTGAGGCTGGAGGAAAAGAGTCTCAAGAACAGTCAAAAGAGTCTAAGACATACCTGCCCTCACTGTTAGGGGTCTTACAAGAACACCAAGCTAACAGCCATATTATATACACAAAGGACCTGATGCAGACCCCTGCAGTCCTCATCTTGCTGTTTCAGTCTCTGTGAGCCCGTGTGAGCACTGATGCGTTAATAGTAGATGTGATTCTACTATGACTTTGTAGAATGCGATAAACAAAACTAGGAAAATCTCTTTGGTTTCTAATCATATTTATCTCATCTAATCTTTACTGTACCTCTACAAATGGTTTTTGTATATCCACTTCAGTGCTTAAAAATATATTACTTTAAGAATTTCTTGCATGTAAATGGGCATAAAAAAAGTAATTGACTTTGTGATGACAACCCAGGCTCCAGATTTTCTTTCTTCTGAAGTCTCTATCTAAGTAGGTCTTGAGTAGAGACTGGAAATCCATATTATAACCAGCATCTATAGGGATTTTTATGCAGTCTTTTTGGCAGGAACTATTTTCTACAAAACTGTCTTGTGAAAAAGATTAGCAGAGCCTATGTTTAAAAGACAGACAAGGCATATAATAAAAAGCATGTTTTTCTACTTTGTAAGGAAAACTTACATCTTTTAGCTGAAAGAAAAAAATTGTTTAATAGTGTATGAAAGAGAACACCAGCGCTTTTAGAGTTCTGTTAACATGACAACTGAAGCAATAAAGAGATGACAGAGTCATTATTTAAAAATAAAAATTAATCAAAAAGAGGCCGTAGGTGTGAAGGAAAGCACAGATGGGTATAGTGTAGGGTTTTGAGAGAGGAAAGGGAAGAGAGAAATTATGTAATCATTGTATAATCTTAAACAAAAGAAAAGAAGAAGCCATGTGGTGGCACATGCCTTTAATCCCAGCACTCAGGAAGCAGAGGTAGGTAGATCTCTGAGTTCAAGGCCAACATGGTCTATAAAGTGAGTTCCACAACAGCCTGGGATATACACAGAAACCCTGTTTTGAAAACCTCCCCCCCTCCAAAAAAAAGGAAAGAAAATGATAAAAACATACATCATAATAATTTGTCATATATGTATATCATATGTAATTATAAGTTAAAATACATAGTTTCCAGTTTATGATTAAAAATAATAATAGTACCTACAGACACACTAGCAGAAAGCACCAATGTGGAGCCAATAAAGTATGTGATACAACAGGTTGAAGAAGAAATTTGTAAAAAAGAGGAATAACTGCTGTCTTCCAGGGATGTGGATCAATTACGGGAGAAAGTAGATAGATGATAAACATAAAACACACACACACAGAGACAGACAGAGACAGAGAGAGATTATACAAACAGGTAGAAATTGATAGATAATATATAAAGAATCATAGATCAATGATACACAGAATTAAGACTTTTATACTGGGTGTTATTTTTATGAGTAAATGCCTGAGTAAACTAGTTTTAAACATGAGTGTATCCCCTCGTGGGCAGAACTGTGACAGAAGAGCCTTATAGACTAACAGTGACTAGGGCCTTGAACAGAAATAGGTCTATGTGATGAGTGTGAAGAAGATGTACATTCAGAGAGCATGGCATCTAGAACATGGACAGGAGATTAAGATGTGTGGAGTGTGTTGAACCCAGAGACAATTACTAGCTCTGGTCTTGGAGTGACTCATGTGAGAGCTACATAGCATTTCTATGGTGATGCATATTATCTTAGAATGTGTGTTTATTTATTCACTCAACCAACAATCACGCACATATGAAATTTTATTACCATCAGTCATTTTATACAATCTAATAAACATTATTACCTCTCTTGAATTCTGTATTTAATTATGTTAACATCCTTCCACCACAAAGACAGTTGGCTAAAAAAAAATTTAATTAACAAAATTATTTTGTAAATACAGCTATTTTGTCTTTTCACACTATCTGCAACATCACAATTTCAAAGTCTGAATCAAAACTAAATGAACTGGAAACAAAAATCCATAAGTATAGAAAACATTCTTATCCTGGACATTTTACTTTAAACAAAAAGAACAAATGTGTTTTATTGAACACAGCAGACGAAAGCCTCAGACAGCTTTGTGTTCCATGCTGAGGTGGTGAGCTGACCAGAGTAGACAAAAAAAATCTTTCTCCCTCTGAGAAGCATCATGGCTCTCCTCTCCTGTCTGCTTTCCCTCTTCCATTCATCTTCACTGTGCATTTATTTTTTCCAATTGTTTTAAATTCATGCACTAGCCCAGCATTAGATTCAATGGTAATTCAAACCTAGGCAACGTCTGTTGAAATCTTCACTGTAATAGAAACCCTCTGAGATTTCAGCTTCATATATAAATTTCTCATCAGCATCACTGCAGTTAGACTTCAGATGATTGAAGTACATAATAGTGAATATATGATACATACTACCCCATCCTACTGGGAGAAAAATACTACTGTAAGTGGTAAGTGATCTTTCCCCCACTTCCTCTGTGCTTTGGTTTTTATCACTTCTTTAGACTGAGCTTGTAAGCACAAATACAGAATCCATTGTGAAATGGCTATTTTTCCCCCATGACCACTCAATATGCTACTGGTACACTACACACTGGAAATGTGGTCAATTGAATTTACTTGACAGACAATGCAGAACAGATCACACTGTGATGTCACACAATGCAGGAGAGAATGCTGGCTGCATGTGCCGTTTCCACTAATTTCTCCTCTAATTTCAGCCTCAGCTGTGATGGGCAGCAGCATCCAAATTCCAGCTGATATCAATTCACCCAAAGCATTCATCCCTCTGTCTCACTCTCTACTCTCTGCCAAGACAATTCTCCAACACCGTTAGGTCTACTTGCCTATTCAAGCACAGCCCAGGATTGCTGGGTTCTTGTCTTCAGCAGCAGCTCCTATAGAAAGAGTGTGATGCATTCTGTTCTTGGGGTGATGACTATGGCTTGGGTGGATACTCTGTGTACTCTTCAGAAGGACCTAGTGGAATCAAGTGAAGACTGTGTAGAGCCACAACCTGGACAATATACCTGGATGCTAGCATATATTCTGTCCCTGGCTTAGTTCACCTGCTTCTTCAGTTCTGATTCACTCCGTTTCTAGAATTCTGCTTCCCAAAGATCCAAGATGACACAGAAAACTTTGCTATCGATTTTTTATTCCTAGAATAGGGCTCAGCAAATTTTTTCTGTGAAGGGGAAAAATTAGGAAAATATGTAGTTTATGAAGACTTTGTTACTGATAATCAAACCTTCCATTTTAGAGTAGGCAATATACAAGGAATGAACATGATTGCACTCCACTAAAATTTATTCTAAAAAATCCAGTAGAAGGTACACTGGGTAGATGTTTCCAGAGGTAAAAGCCCTGGCCATGCATGTGGGTGACTTGAACTTGGCCCCTGGAACCCATATAAAAAGGTGGACACAGTGGCCTGCACCTGTAACAGCAAGAAGGAAGGTAAGACAGGAGCATTGGTCCAGGAGTTCAAAGTCGAGTATCCTGGAGTAAAAAGCAAGGCAGAAACAATACGGGAGAAGGGAACTGAATCCTGAGCTGTCCTCTGACCTCTGTGCACATAGTCATAGGTGCATACCTTCATGCATGTGCCTCGTGTGTGTGTGTGTGTGTGTGTGTGTGTGTATACGTACGCATGTGCAATTAAAATAAACAATAATAACTAATGGTTGGCTGCTATTCATCTTTTGTTCGTGGATTGACTCTCCCTATGAAACTCATAAATTCTTCCTCTAATGCATTAGAATAGATGTGGGTCTCCTTGAATGTAAGGACCTCAATAATAATTGATAAACTTAATAGTTATCTTGCTGTGAAAATGATTATATAAAGTAACTATTCTTAGACATATTTGAGATTTTAATTCCAAGTCCAGAAGCACATCTGTATTGTAACAATTCAGCTTCCTTCAACTAGACCAAAGTGCTTTATTTGATACTTCAACCAAATGTCCTAAAAATACAATATTAAATCTATGCATATTTTTAATGCAATTTTAAAATTTTAATTTTAACTGGTGAGTCTTATCTTCTAGTAAAACTAGCAGATCTCAATGGCCACCATGAAAATGCTGCGCTGAAATAACCCAGCCTTAAGTGTTGTCCAGGAGAGCTATTGTCACGGATCACTCTCTTGTAGTTGGGCTGTTCAGTCAATGCCCTCTCCAATTGTCTTTGAGTTATTATCTTCCTTTTGTCAAATCACACTATTCCTAGAGTTGTATGTAATTCCTACAGCTGGAGTCATGAAGCTCACATTTCTTTAAGAAAGCAGAAAAATAATTGAGTGTCAAATTTAATTTTGTAATAATACTTATTTCCTATTGATGAGTAAAATTGGAAACATTTTGACTAGTTTTGTTTCTAATTATAGTCAATCTTCTTGGATTCTGCTTTATAAAAATATGTGCCAAAACACAAAATATTCTTCTTTATTCTTTTTTAAACATAATTTTTTATTGATTCTTTGGGAATTTCACATCATGCACACCAATCCCACTCCCTTCTCAGTCCTTCCATATCTGCCCTCCACCCTTGTAATTTCCTCCTAGAAAATAAAAATTTTAAAAATTTAAATTCAAATTAAAAAAATTCTCACTGACCCCCACCCCCCCACGCCCCCATCCCCACCTCCCCACCCCCCACCCCTCCACCCCCCACCACCATCCCACCCCTCCACCCCCTACCCTGCCTTGCTCCTCTCTCAGTCGCAGTTTTCTCTCATTCCACGGTCTTCGGTTCTGTCACACTTGTACCACACCGCTCGTCCATCTTTCCCGCTTCTCTATCACGTATTCATTAACTGTCCTGGCATTGCGAGCTGTGGTGTGTCACCCCGCATACCCTTTTGCTCAAAACAGCTTTACTTGCAAATGTCCATTACTATGCGTCGTTGGTCTGTGCCAAGGCCTCTGGTCCATCAATACTGGACCCTGACGGAAACTCCTCTGGATATCTTGCTGTTGCCCGAGTCATGGAGATTCTGCTGCTATAGTTCAAGAGGACGGGTCCCTTCACACACTCCAGCAGTTTATAGATGGGGTGGATGCTGGGGTAGGCCAGCTCATAGCTGTGGATCTGGACATGGATGGTAGCTGAGTTGTAAGCCCAGGTCTCCACCAGGTCTCCTCTCCCCTCCTCAACCCCCGGCAAGGGGAGGGGGCAGTTCTGAGCCCATGCCATTGCCTATGGTGTGCACAGGCAGCGAGGGGTGAGGCCAGCTCGCCTTTGGATGGCAAGGGGCGGGGTTTGCTCACCACAGCTCTTGGACATCAACACAGCTTCAGTCAGCAGCCCAAACCATAGACATCTCCCCGAACTTTCATGGTAACACAGGCCACGGACATCAACACAGACCGTGGCTGCAGTGGGACCAGGGACCCAGATATGGCCCTTGGTGGTAACCTGGGCCCAGACATCACCATGGCCTCAGGTGGCTGCACAGGTCTCTCACATCATCCTGTTCCTCACAGCCTTCCAGGTTCCAGTTCCATCTCTCTCCACAGCTCAGAAACCACTCTGCTTTGCTTTCTCTCCCATCTCTCAACCAAATGCTCCTTTCTTTCCCAGCTCTCTGGCACATATTTGCTCATCATAGGGGCACCCACAGTCCAGCAGGCTGGGGTAGGTACTTTGGTGTCTTCCAGCTGCACCAAGCCACGGGGTTACTCTTAAAGTGATGGAAATTATTCTAGTTTACTAAACATCTCAATTTTTTCTCATACAGGGGCGTGAACTATGTTCTATACTAATTTCAGTAGTAAATGTCATGATTCTTTGAATTTATAAGCTAGTTAACTTTATATCATTTGCTATATAAATAGAACAAAATGCTACTTTAAAAAAGAAAATAAACAACTGTTTAAAAAATACACCATTTAATACTTTGTTGAATTCATAAACATAAAATAAATGCAAAGCGTAGTTTGCACCAGAACTTCCTGAAACTCAAGGGGCCGATTTAACTTAATATTATTTGCTGCCTCTGGAATGGCAGCTAATGGAAACACACCAACATTCAGCTGCATAATCTCTCAGAATGTTAGTAAAAGTCAAGTTCCAGTTAGACATTGTTCATTCTTTTATTTGTAGCTGGGAAATTTTAATATCTTTTTAATTTTTTATTTTTGAGATTATAATCACAAATATTTTCTTCCCTTTCCTTCCTCCAAACCCTCCCATATTCCCCTCTCCATTCTCCTTCAAATCATGATCTCTTTTTTCATTAATTTTTGACGTTTATTGGAGTTGATATTCTAGTGATTGCTATCGAGGTTTAATCACAATTTCTTATTACCTAATCGTCTTTTTACTTTTCCTCTTTTACTTTTCCATGGTTTTCTAATCCTAATTTTCACATTTTGTTGACCTCACATTTGGAAAAGTAGTTTGAGGGGAAATTTCATGAAGGGATTCCACTTCAAGCCATAGAATTTTGTAGCAATAAACGAGACCATTATAAGAATATTTCTTCACATTCTAATAATCCCATGCTTTCATTCAAATCTTGACACAAAGGGAAATGTACATTGTGCAAATATATCCAAAAATAATTAACTTCAAAGAATTACAAGTGTTCGAAACTGTAAAACTGTGCTATGGAGTTAGAATTTCTGGTTTACAAATTCATTTTTTTCTTTAAAAAGATTTTATTAAAATTTCTTTTTAAGCCGGGCGTTGGTGGCGTATGCCTTTAATCCCAGCACTCGGGAGGCAGAGGCAGGCGGATCTCTGTGAGTTCGAGGCCAGCTGGGCTACCAAGTGAGTTCCAGGAAAGGCGCAAAGCTACACAGAGAAACCCTGTCTCGAAAAACCAAAAAAAAAAAAATTCTTTTTAAAAGAAAACATTTTAAAAACAATAGAATTAAATGGGTGCTGGGGGTTAAGAGTACTGGTTGCTCTTCAGAGGATCTGGTTCAATTCCCAGCACCCACAAGGTATCGCATAACTGTAACTCCATTTCACTGGAATCTGGAGCCCTCTTCTGGCCTCTGCAAGCACCAGGCACACACATCATACACAGACAAAATACTGAAGCACATAAAGAAAAATAATTTAAAATGGTGAACTAAATTTTTAAACACCAATTAAAATATACAAAAATTCAAAACATAGGCCGAGCAGTGGTGGTGCACACCTTTAATCCCAGTACTCGGGAGGCAGAGCCAGGTGGATCTCTGTGAGTTCGAGGCCGGGCTGGTCTACAGAGGGAGGTCCAGGACAGGCACCAAGACTATTCCGAGAATCCCTGTTTCAAAAAACAAACAAACAAACAAAAAAGAATTTAAAACGTAAGAGGGAAATGCGGAATAGAAGAACAAAAATTATGTAAGATGTGTAGGAAACAAACAGCGAAATAGAAGACATAGAGCCCGGCAGATAATTCCATCGGCATGGATGCGCTGAACATCTAATCAAACGGCAGAGGACGGTGAGAGTGGACAGGAAATCAAGACCCACCTGTATAGTCTGCAAGAGAGAC
The DNA here is from genome assembly GCA_902168415.1 of Peromyscus melanophrys. Lineage (NCBI taxonomy): Eukaryota > Metazoa > Chordata > Mammalia > Rodentia > Cricetidae > Peromyscus > Peromyscus melanophrys. The sequence goes on along the minus strand of CABHPR010150558.1, from coordinate 22,169 downwards.
ATTTCAGATCGAAACACAGAAACATATTGAAAGCAAAGCAGTTGAAACACATACAGTAAAGGGAGGCAGAGGCAGGGAGATCTCTGTGAATTTGACATAAGGCTGGTCTACATAGCAAGATCCAGGCCAGTCTGGGCTACACAGTGAGACTCTGTAAAAAAAAAATGTGTGTGTGAGTGTGTGTGTGTGTGTGTGTGTGAGTGTGTGTGTGTGTGTGTGTGTGTGTGAGAGAGAGAGAGAGACAGAGAGAGAGAGAGAGAGAGAGAGAGAGAGAGAGAGAGAGAGAGAGAGAGAGAGAGAATGAACACAGGAATTGCCATAGAGCTTCAAAGGCTATATTAATAAACCTTATGAAAATAAATATTACTAGAGACAAATAGGTACATTTTATATTTATAACAATATTCAAGAATGGAAAAAGTACAATGTATATGCCTCTAATGCTAGAAACCCAAGATATACAAAGTAAAATGAACAGAATTACAAGGAAAAGACATAATTCAACAATTACAGTTGGAGATTTTAATATTCCCCTTTGGAATTTTAACAGAACTATTAGAAAATGTAAAGGCTATAGGAGACTTGAACATTAACCAGCTTGACCTAACAGATACTGCCAGAATTCTCTACCCAACAATGTAAGAATGTGTTTTCTTTTCAAGCATATATAGGACATTTTTCTTGAACATCTGATATATGAGGTCCTAAAATAAATCTTTTTTTTTTTGCTTTTTGAAAACACAAAAAAATATAAATTTATTTTTATATTCACTTTTTTGAGAACACTGTGGACACATTAAACTGCTTACATTCCCTTTTTTATAGGAGTAACTCCAAACTAAAAAGTAAAATTTGCAGTGCCATTTGGCTGCCTAATTTATCTAAAATACGATAACTGTAAAACCAGGTAGAAGGTCATAATTATAATTTTTCCCAGTGAAATCTGTGATAGATCTCCACACATTTAGAAAATTCAGCATTTTTCAACCATTCAACATTCTAAAGCTAATTTTTTTTAACCAAAGAAGAAAAACAACAATGCAATCCTTTACTAAAACTATGTATGTAAAGCACACACATGCTAATGACCCTTACAGTTAAGGAAGAGAAAATAAAACCTTTCTTTACCCTAAACATCCAGAAGAGAGGTCCTATTAATTCAAGGTCTCTTACCCTTTCAAAGGAAATCATCTAAAATTTTATGCGGCCGTTTAAATGATTGCTTTGGGAAATTTATATGGTAGTCATGGGAACAAGTAAAGAAGTCAAGGCAACGTTGATCATTTTAATAGCATGCGAGTGATCCATCCAATTTGTAAATACCTTGGACAACTCTTCTAGGTCATGAATGATCAGAAAAGACATTTATGCAAAATTAATGAAATAAAATACAATCTCATTAATATCTACAACCCCCTAAAGTTTTTTAATTGGTTGCATTCTCTGTAAATACTCAGGGTTTGAAAGAGAGAGAAAAAAGATGCCTTCTCCACAGGGTTCCTGCATGCATAAAGTAAAGAGATTTTCTCTTTGTTGATTCAGAACTAATTCTCTTGCTTTTTTGTTTTCTAACATCTTATTTCCTTGAATACCACTTATGTACAAAGCATTTGTTGATGATTTCATCAAGACTTATCTGCCTAGAAGGATATGCAAAAGTCTCGCTGAGTCTACTTAATATTTTACCCTCATTAACACCAGAGCTCATATGAACTGTGTAGACCAGGTTATTTTTAAGGAAGGTGAAATGGGTTTGTATAATTGACGTCCCTGGAACACAGAACAGCAACAACGAATGTTGATAGCACTCTTATTTTACAGTCTTGATCTGGATCTTTTCTAGACTTTTTCTGTACACTCATAGCCCTAAAATGAGTATTCTTCTTCCACCATTTTTCTGGCCAGTTCCCACCATGGCCAGGCCAGTGATGAATCCAACAAGGAGTAACTATATTTGCTTTTATTTTTTCAATGATTTTCTTATGAAACAGTCTCTATAATATGTCTTGTAGAGACATATTGAAATACAAAAATACCTAAATGCATACACTGAATGTTACCTCACTGTTCTCATCACAGCTGACCATAAACTGGCCAAGAAGTTAAGAACGCAGTACACGCTTGGTCTGTGTTGCCAATCTTCCTTATCACTTCCTGTAGAAATCAGTTCTCAGAAGCCTTGTGGACTATGTGAACAGACTAGGGATTAGCATGGCTGAACTACTTAGGTGGCATGATTTAGCAGGAGAGTAAAATCCAGAAAGTGTCAGTTCCTATGGTTTGCAGCAAAGGTTTCTGGAAATCCCCAGAAGACTGAATATAATGCTTCATGTCAAATATAATTTTGTATCATTTCCATGTTGTAGCACTCAGTGAGGCTGAGATAGCATGATCTTCACTGGATTTCAGACTGTCAGAGATCTTCCCTTACAGTTATGGCACACAGAACACCCATTTCCTCTGCCTCAAACCAAAGCCATGTTGATTCCACTCAGAGCAAAGTCTACAAACTTTAGGAAACTTGAGGTACAGCTTCTCACTCTCATGCTTCTCTCACACTAGACTTCTGCAGACATTTTTAAACAAAGAAAAGAATCACCCACAATATTTTCCATTCATTGAAATCAAGAGATATATTTTGGATTGGCAATAGGACTTAAAATAGTGACCAAGGCTGTGTCAAATGAGACTCAAGCAAAGCATGAATGGTGTTGCTGCCTGAGGCTTTTTCTTATTTGCTAGAATCCTTTCATCACCATGGGAAATGACCCAGACTGCACAAGCAGGTGCCATCCCTGATGGACCAATGAATGCTCTTTGAGTACATGTCACCCAGCCTTAGGTCAGAGCATTCCAGTCGGTCCTGGAACTATGAGAGACTAAAGACCACTTCATGTTTGAGATGGTTTGCTAAGCATCAAAGCATATCAAAGTATTCCATAACTGCTGTAAACTAGAGGCAGAATAAAGAACCTTAATAAGTGTTATTGATATGAATCATATCTTTGCTACAGCATCCCTTCATGTTTTATCACTTTCTCAGAAAAATCAATTATAGAATTTTTTCTGTGTTGGTGAGCAAGTCAGACAAGGCATGGCCTATGTGGCAGCACACATTAACTTAAGAACATACTGCTTATATGTATATTCAAAAATAAGCATTTCTTGCATTTATTGTTATTATCAATGTCAAAGTGAAGAGTTGGAATGAGGTTTATTTTCTGGTCTTTAAATTACTTGTCTTGAAAGGTACTCCCGAAGAATCGGCATTTTTCCCTGAAACAAGAACACTCCTGCTGTGGATATCGCTCTGTATCAATAAACACTGATTGGCCAGTGACCAGGCAGGAAGTATAGGTGGGACAAGGAGAGAGGAGAATTGAGGGAATAGGAAGAAGGAGGGAGAGATACTGCCAGCCACCACCAGGACAAGCAGCATATAAAGATGCCAGTAAGCCACGAGCCACGTGGCAAGGTATAGATTTATAGAGATGGGTTAATTTAAGATATAAGAACAGTTAGCAAGAAGCCTGCCACAGCCATACAGTTTATAAGTAATATAAGTGTCTGAGTGATTATTTTATACGTGGGTTGTGGGACTGTGGGGCTTGGTGGGACCTGGAGAGAAGCTCTCCAGCAACACACTCCCAGCTGGACTTCATTCCTATTCACATACATGATACTGTGCTAGGTTATGGTCCATAGTAATTTTATACTATAGTAGCTTCACTTTCATTTTCTTCTTTCCTTTATTTAAGAGTAGTTCTTACTGATTAATTTTGTCATTTCACGTTTTCCTATATATAATCTGATTACTCACTCTCCTAAAGTCTCTAATCTCTCTCCCATCTACTGGGGATGTCTTTCTCTATGCTGTGACTGTATTGCTCTGATTGATTGATAGATAACATGCTGATTGGCCAGTAGCCAGGCAGGAAGTATAGTATAGGCAGGATAAGCAGAAAGGAGAATGCTGGGAAGTGAAAGGCTGAGTCAGGAGACACTGCCAGCCGCCACCACCATGAGAAGTAAGATGTAAAATACCAGTAAGCCACAAGCCATGTGGCAACTTATAGATTAATAGAAATGGGTTAATTTAAGAGATAAGAACTATATAGCAAGAAGCCTGCCATGGCCATGCAGTTTATAAGTAATATAAGTCTCTGTGTGTTTACTTGGGTCTGAGTGGCCATGGCCCAGCAGGACTGGAGAAATCTCCAGCTATACCCATCCCTATCAACTGCCCCTCTCCTCCTTACCTGCCCACTACAATGTTTCCTGCTTTTCATTCATGATCCATTTAGTTTCACCGGGGAAATCTGTGTGGCCATTAGATTTGGAGCTATCCATTGGAATCTGGTGAAGTTATCAGTGGGCTCACAGCTGAGAGCAATGACTACCTACCTCTGTCAGTATCAAATAGTTCAACAGTGAGGGGCAGAGCATCCTCAGTACCTCCTCCTCTGGCTTTTCTTTAATAACACGAGCAGCTACTCACAGAAACCTAACCCCGCCCCTCCCCCCCATGATGAGGAAGACGCAGTCTGCACAGTGTGTCTGTCTGGGATACAGTTGGATTCTGGCAATAAGTATTGACAAGCATGTTCAGAGGCTGAAGAATGGGCCTCATTTTATTTATGACTCTCTTCTGACTTTCCAAACACACTTTTGCCTTTATGATCACACTCACTACTGATTCCTTGAGGGGTGGGAACCTGGCACACCACTATGCTTCATTTTCTAAGATCCTGAAAAAACTCACTCACCACATGGCTTATTTCCCTGTATGTTATCCACAGATATGAACCACAATTAGAAAACTGAAGAATTTGGACATCAAAAAAAAGTTTAAAACTTCTAATCTGAAGGCAATTACTTTCAAAATGCTGAGACATTGCAAACAACTTATCACACACATTTTTTTAAGAAGGCTCCACATCTATAAAAGTATTCCTTCTAGTTTATCACCAAAACCCAAGCAATGATCAATAGATGTATGGATTGCTTCCTGTAAAATTTCCTTTTCAATCACTAAGTAATTGAACAGTCATTTAGACTGATAAGGTCCATGAATTTCATGGTCTTGGATCTTCCAGCAGAAAAACATGAACAGTGGATCTTTAAATGTCCTAATGTGGATGGATGTCACTTCAAGTTATAAACATTGATTATATGAAATGTATTCAATGTGAATCTACCGATATTTTTAAATTTTTAGGCATCTTTAGTCAATTCTACAATGAGAAATTTAAAGACAAGAGAAATATGCTTTTTTAGATGCTAATATATTTCTCTTGAGAAGTATTATACCAGATAATTTTTTCCTAGAAACAGATGAACGTTTAAATAGAATTTACTGCTATTTTCATATACTCAAAAAGCCAAATGATATTTGTGATTAAAAACAATCCTTAGCTTCCAACAGTCAACACAAAACTTCGCTGCGAACCTCCCAGGCTGTCATTCAGAAAAACAAGCCAGGGCTCTTGATTTCATTTTGTCCTCTCTCTCATCTTTATATTCTCCATATCTGAAAATATTAGTCACCAACTGCTCTCTCATTTTTACTAGTCCTTTATTCTCTAATGCCCCACATTCACTGTTTCTTCATACTGCTGAGATTTTTACATAACATAAATATTAAGAGTAATACTATTTGCTGCTGACATTCTCTGGTGAGATAGAGCTACTGAAGCCAGTTCAACGACAATAAATAGAACCAAGTAATGAAGGAAAAACTATAACATTAGTCATTCAAATTTAGGAGCTAGTTCACATACTTAGGTTCCATAATGATTTTGAAAAGAATTTACTCTAATTGCTGAAAGATAAGAATAAATGATAAGCCCTATGAATATTAATGAATATCATACTGCCATAAAGATCCTTTGCAACATCCCTTCTTATAGTAAATCTCTCTCTCACACACACACATGCATACGCACGTGCACACGCACACGAACAAACACACAAAAACATTAAAAATTTGGAGTCAATAGACATACACTGGTACAGAAGAATAAATGTCCAAGTGTGAAGAATGTGTATCTTGGGGAATGTTTACAATATGAAGTTAAGATAAAATCAGACTTCAGTCCAGCATCTGCACTGTGTTTACATCCTTGTCAAATTATGTGTGTGTATATCTTCAAGAAATGGAAACAATTAAGGAATACAATTCAAAACGGAGTAGTGGAATTTTTTAGATGAAAGTTCTTTAAAAAGTTTCCACATTGTTCTATTTTTCAAGTAACAGTCTTAAGAAATATTATGCGTGTCTGGAAATGAACTGATAATTTAATTTAGATAAAGACACCTGGTGGGGAGCTCAGCCTACAAGCCTCCATCATGAAGCATCCTGCTTCACCCAGGGCTCCTTTGTCTGTATGCCTCTACTCCTGTGTCATAGTCACCCCAGGAGAACCCTCTCTTGAGAACTCCATCCTTGTTTGTCTCCATTCTTCAACCCTTGATGGTTTTCCCTCTCACTGTGTGATTTGAACACCGAGGCTCTTCTATATCCATTTGCTTTGAGATGCTTGCGCCACTCTGAGGGGAAACAAAAGGGTAGGGGAACTGTGGGTATTTCTCATATGGACTTGTAGTTAAGTCTTGGTTCCTTTTCCTTCTAGGTAAAAGGATTGCTCTAAAACAATATGGGGCTATGAAAACTGGAAATGCCTGCCTGCCTGCCTTAGTAGGCATCCCTACTCAGTTCTTTTACCATGGCACCTTGAGTCCCTTACCATCAAGTTTCACTTAGAAATTCGTAAGGGCCTCCCTGACACCCTAGTCCTAGTCCTCATGGGAAACTTTGTCACACTTCCTACACTAAACTTTGTCAAGGTAGCTGGGGTGGTGGAAGGAATGTAAAATTGGGTGATTTTTCTCATTCTTCTTGCTGTTGTCTACTAAATGTTTCCAAAGAAAAATTACGAATTCGAGGAAGACTAGAAGAGTTGGTTTTGCAAAAAAGAGCATACATAGAATTTGATTTCATGGAGTTTTAATATGGGAGAGGAGAGGCTTGAGATAGCAAAGGAAAGGGAAATCATTGATTTTCTTTTCAATGTTAAACAATCATGACATTTGATCTTAGCCATTCTGACGGGTGTAAGATGATATCTCAGAGTCATTTTGATTTGCATTTCCCTGATGATTAAGGATGTTGAGCAATTCCTCAAATGTCTTTCAGCCATTTGAGCTGCTTCTGTTGAGAATTCTGTTTAGTTCTACAGCTCTTTTTTTAATTGGACTGTTGGTTATTTTGATGTCTAATTTCTTGAGTTCTTTATATATTCTGGATATCAGCCCTCTGTCAGATGTGGGGTTGGTGAAGACCTTTTCCCATTCTGTAGGCTGTTGTTTTGTCTTGTTGACCATGTCCTTTGCTGTACAAAAACTTCTCAGTTTCAAGAGGTCCCATTTATTAATTGTTTCTCTCATTGTCTGTGCTACTGGTGTTATATTTAGGAAGTGATCTCCAGTGCCAATGTGTTCAAGACTACTTCAGAGTAACTGGATTTATGTTGAGGTATAACACAAGTGTTTTATGATACACTTGAACTTAAGTTTTGTGAATGGTGACAGATATGGATCTATTTGCAGTCTTCTACATGTTGACATCCAGTTATGCCAGCATCATTTGTTGAAGATGCTTTTTTCCATTGTACAGTTTTGGCTTCTTTGTCAAAAATCATGTTTATAGATGTGTGGATTAATGTCAGGTCTTCAGTTCAGTTCCATTGGTCCACATGTCTGTTTTTATGCCAGTACCAAGCTTTTTTTATTACTGTAGCTCTATAGTGGAGCTTGAAGTCAGGGATCATGATGCCTCCAGAGGTTGTTTTATTGTACAGGATTCTTTTTGCTATCCTGGGTTTTTTGTTTTTCCATATGAAGTTGAGTATTGTTCTTTCCAGGTCTGTAAAGAATTGTGTTGGGATTTTGATGGGGATTGCATTGAATCTGTAGATTGCTTTTGGTAAGATTGCCATTTTTACTATGTTAATCCTACCTATCCATGAGCATGGGAGATCTTTCCATTTTCTGACATCTTCTTCAATTTCTTTCTTCAGGGACTTAAAGTTCTTGTCATACAGGTCCTTCACTTGCTTAGTTAGAGTTACCCCAAGGTATTTTATATCATTTGTGGCTATTGTAAAGGGTGATGTATCTCTGGTTTCCTTCTCAGCCCATTTGTCATTTGTATATAGGAGGGCTACTGACTTTTTTAAAGTTAATCTTGTATCCTGCTACATTGCTGAAGGTGTTTATAAGCTGTATGAGTTCCTTGGTCGAATTTTTGGGGTCACTTATGTATACTATCAGGTCATCTGCAAATAGTGAAAGCTTGACTTCTTCCTTTCCAATTTGTATTCCCTTAATCTCCTTATGTTGTCTTATTGCCCTGGCTAGAATTTCAAGTACTATATTGAATGAGTATGGGGAGAGTGGACAGCCTTGTCTTGTTCCTGATTTTAGTGGAATCGCTTTGAGTTTCTCTCCATTTACTTTGATGTTGGTTGTTGGCTTGCTGTAAATTGCCTTAATTATGTTTAGGTATGTTCCCTGTATTCCTGATCTCTCCAAGACCTTTATCATGAAGGGGTGTTGGATTTTGTCAAATGTCTTTTCAGCATCTAGTGAGATGATCATGTGTTTTTTTTTTTCTTTCAGTTTGTTTACCTGGTGTATTACATTGACAGACTTTCGTATGTTGAACCACCCTTGCATCTCTGGGATAAAGCCTACTTGATCATGGTGGATAATTGTTTTGATGTATTCTTGGAGTCTGTTTGCCAACAATCATGACATTTACACTCACATAATTTCGACCATATGTTAACATGAAAAACCTTGAAAAGGTGTGGCCCAAAATTAACCTTGGCTTTGTTATAGTGTCATATATTTCCCTCTACTTAAAATGCTCTTATGTCAATCAATAAAGGGTAGACAACAATTTAGCCAATACAGCAAAGGAATAGAAAATGGAGATCATAGAGACACTCTGGAAACACAGTTGGCTGATATTTGACTAAGAAGTAGAAACAAAACAATAGAAAAGGTATTGATTTTAACAGGTGGTGCCAGAGTACCTGGATATCTTCATACAAAAGAATGATGATGAATGTATACCTTGCATTCTTCACAACATCAATCCAAAATGGACTATAGAGCCAAATTTAAATCAAAAACTAGACTATAACACAGGGCGAAATATAGATGATTTTGGATATGTGGCTACAATTGCATAGACACAGCATCAACTGTACTGACTGATATGTGAAATAATTGATAATCCAGGGATAATTCAATGTAAATGTGCTAACCCAGTAAGTATGATCAAGAGAATAACACCAGGCACACACCAAGAAATATATTTGCTAAAGACATCTGATAAAGAATTATTATAAAAAATAGACAAAGAACTCTAAATACCAATAATATAAAGCTAACACCCAGTTTCACAATAGGCAAAAGGCATGAGCATATACCTTGCCAAGGAAGATATCTATATGGTAAATAAGCATAAGAAAGAATTTTCTTTACCTTGTGACACCATAGAAATGCAAATTAAAGCAATAGGATGTAGCATGGATCTTAAAAGGTCTTATTAATGAAAATAAACCTGGAACAAGGTATTGCGGTGAATGCTGGAAGATCAGAGAAGCAGAACAAGCCACAGCTTCCTCACCTCACCAGTTCCTTAGCTGATCCTGTTTCCTCAGACTGGAAGTCTCTGAGTCCTCATCCAGAATTTATCTCAGCTGAACTACTTCTCGAAAGCCTAAAAGCTTAACAGGCTCTAGTTCCTGGTTTTCATGCCTTATATACCTTTCTGTTTTCTGCCATCACTTCCTGGGATTAAAGGTGTGTGTCACCATGCCTGGTTGTTTCCAGTGTGGCTTTGAACTCACAGAGATCCGAATGGATCTCTGCCTCCAGAAGGCTAGGATTAAAGGTGTAAGTGCCACCATTTTCTGGCCTCTATGTCTCTCTAGTGGCTGTTCTGTTCTCTGACCCTAGATAAGTTTATTGGGGTGCACAATATATTGGGGAACACAATATCACCACAATAGGATCCTGCTGGACACCTGTTAATGGCCAAATCCAGAACATTGACAATGCCACATGCTGGCACAGAGTCTGAACAACGGAAACTCATTTGGTTCTGGTGAAAAACAGAATGCTTCAGACACTTTTGAAAATAGTTCTTTATAGAACTAAATTTGCCTTTATCCTATGATCTAGAAGCCATGCTCCTTAGCATTTACACAAAATGTTAGAGAAACTGTGTTTACACAAAAACCTGAACAATGATGTGAATAATGGCTTTAGGCTTAAATTTCAAACCTTGGAAACAGCTAAGATGACAATTAAAAGATCAGTAGACTTTTTTTTTTCTTTTCTTTTCTTCTTGGTCTTTATTCTTCTCTCATGCGATACATCTCGACCACTGTCTCCCCTCCATCCTGTTCTTCCACCCCCCCACCTCCCCTCCCCACCATATCCACTGCTCCTCCATTTCCCTTAAGAAAAGAACAGCCACCACCCCCTCCCCAATGATATCAACCAAACACAGTGTAACAAGACGCAGTACGACTGGGCACATACCCTCATATCAAGGCTGGATGAGACAGCCCAGTAGGAGGAAAACAAGCAGGCGAAAGAGTCAGAGACTCCTCCACTCCCACTGTCATGAGTCCAACAAAAACTCCCGAGCTAAACAGCCGCAGCACGTCTGCAGAGGAACTCGTGCAGACCCATGCAGGCTCTGTGGTTGTTGCTTCAGTCTCTATGAGCTCCGATGAGGGCTGCTTATTTGATTCTGTGGGTCATAAGAAAAATAAAACATGGTATACTCACACAATGGGATATGGATCAGTATTAAAAAATGAACTATGAAGTTACAAATAAGTTTTGAAGGAAAGGCAAATGCAAATTCCTATGTGAAAGAAGGCCATCCTAAGGCTGTATGCTGAATGCTGAATGGTTCCAACTGTGTGGTAGTCTAGAACAGGGAGAGATTTGGAGTAGTAGAAATATTGGATGTTGGGCCGGGCTCTGGTGGCGCACGCCTTTAATCCTAGCACTCGGGAGGCAGAGGCAGGCGGATCTTTGTGAGTTCGAGGCCAGCCTGGGCTACCAAGTGAGCTCCAGGAAAGGCGCAAAGCTATACAGAGAAACCTTGTCTCGAAAAACCAAAAAATAAACAAAACAAAAAAAAAAAGAAATATTGGATGTTGGGGTTTAGATGAATAGGTGAAGAACGGAAACTTTGGGAAGAATTTGGAAACATTCTATATGACACACTATAATGGTGGGTACACATTATACATTTCAAAATCTATATATCACACAACACCAAGTGTGAACCTTGGCATACACTATGTACTTCAGATGAGTCTCGTATGTTCATTATCAAATGCAGATATATCATGCATGACCTCAAAAATGAGGAAGGCTACGGACATGTGGGGCAAGAGTTGTATGAGAAATCTTTCTGTCCCAAATTTTACTTGAAAGGGGAAATGATTAAAACAAGTGGAAACTCGAAGGATGAGTTAAGATCTATTTCTTAAAGCTACGCAACATCACTAAACACTACTTGTTTACTGTAGTAAAACATTTTATGAATTTTCTGAAGCAATCTATGCATCTTTTTACCTTTTCCCCCAGAATTCCTCATTTTCTAAAATGTAATGTGTATTTATTCATTACTCCATAGTATTTTCCACTTAAAAAATAGAATGTTTTCAATAATTTTAATGATATTTAAAACATTGTCTATATATTTTAGTCATTAAATTTCTATGATTGAGGTCTTTGTCATATTTAAACTGACTGAACTTCTTCCTCGGTGAATAAAGGAAAGAGTAAATATTCCCACCATTCCCTAGCACAGTAACTATATTGAGATTATATCACTTTAATGGGACCAGTAATTTACAATATAGTGTAGAGTGCTGATATAAAATTAATGGAGAAAACTCAATAGGACTAATATGCAAAAATATGAGTATGTATAAATTTACTATCCACTGAACTTCTCAGTGAGAAGGTTGATTATCCACTCAGGAATGAGATGGGAAATCATGGGATATTCTACCAAGGTCATGGTCATGCCAAAGGCAGCTAGGTCACCTACAGAAGGTCAGTCAACTTCTTTATATTCCAATGCCATTTTACATTGTATTAGAGCATGTATGCGCCTGAAAAGGGTGGAGAGTTCTCTTTGAAGAAAAATGCTGGCCCTGGGTAAGCGTGTTACTATGCCAAACCTCCAGAGATAAAAATTAATCTAGTTCATCTTTAATTATCTTATGAATGTCAGCCACCAATATACCCAATTTCTAAAGCTAGTGGGATGTCTCTCAATCAAGATACAACCTCCACAGTGAACAGATTCCCACCATCAAACCCACAGGAGACAGTCATGCTCCAGAAGGATGGAAACAAACTCACCAGTTACTTCCTGTTTCTCTCCCTTCATCTTTCCATCAGTTCCAATCCATAAAGACATACACATTTACTGTATAACATTAACTCTTTCAATGGCCTCTCAAATTACAATTTAATACTTCTCATCTTTCTCTGGAGAAGTGTGTAAAACAGTGATATCATGTTACATACTCCCTCATTTGTTAATGAATTATGGAAGTTGGTTATTGATTTCCCTCATATCTGAAAAGCCACATGATAAATTCTGAGGAAATGAAATCAGTATCTCAGAGAGCTATCTACATGCCTATGTATAATGAAGCTTGGCAAAACAAAAGCCAAGCCATGCAATCAAGCAAGAGGTCTACAGATGGACGAATAGATAAGAAAATGAAATATTATTCAGCCACAAAAAGAATTAAATCTTATATATGGCATTCACATGGTAGGTCTTGGGGGGTCATTGTTTTAGTTGAAATAAGCCACAAACAAAAAGATAAGTATCACAAGTTCTCACATATGTGTGGAAGATAAAAGAGTTGATTTCATAGAAATGGGGAGTAAAATATTCACTAGGGTCTAGGAAGGACATAGAAGGAGTCTGGAAAATGAGTTCTGAAACAGTTATATGGAAGAAATCATTTCTAATGTTCTTCAGTATGGTGGAGTCTATATTTTCAAAGTATCATGAAAAAAATCTACAAAATCCACAGGTTCTTGTGCCACCAAGTTGGAACAGTGGGTAAATGTACCTGGATGCAATCTCTGGAATCTATATGATGAGAGTGGAGAACTGACTCCATAATTGTACACACACACACACACACACACACACACACACACACTTACATACACACACATACATAGTCACACATAGCTACAAACACACCTACACATAAATACAGTCACACACACAGACACATACACAGACACATAACATGCACATATATACACATATAAACACCACACACATATACACGCATACATACACTCACACAGACACAAACACACACAATTCTTTTTAAAAGAAGTGCAAAGGTTCTTAACATCAAGAAATGATACACATTCAAGAAGATGAAAAACTTAATGCCTTGATTTGATCCTTACATACTACAAATAAATTCAATGATTACACTGCAGCCCACATATGGGTACAACTACCAGCTGTCACTGAAAATAATTGAATTTTTTTAAATGTGACTTCTGAACCTAGCTAGATAAATGAGTAGGGAGTTGGAAACAAATGTTTGTAGCAGCTAGTTAGTGACAAATGCAAAGTATGTAGAACTCAACATCATTTCTCCATAAACATTTGCCCTGCATTTGATACTGGTATCATCATGCATTTGAGGAATTTGGTCTCCTGTGAGCACATGAAATTATCCAGTTTAGAGAGTTGAAGAAAACAAAGGTCATTTCCTATTATTGTAAATCTGTTGTCTTTTGCCTGGAAGGCAGCTTTTGAAACTCCAATGTCAGGTATTTGGTCACCCTCATTCTCTGCGTTTTGTCTGTATCAGCCTTTCCCAGAGGTCATACCTAACAGGAAGACACAGTAGTGCCGGGAAGTTGAGACACTGGAAGTATAGCTAGCTTTCAGCACTGACAGTTAGAGCAAATGCTTTCAGTGACAGGAGAAACTTGATGTATCACCTCCACGAGTGTCTTCACTTTCCTTTTATGAATAAAGATTGGGTGATAAGAAAGACCGAAGAAGGTGTTACCAAGAACACCCCAGCCAACAAGAACTGTGTACTGTATCTCTGATTCCCACCTCAGCAGTGTTCCATAATTCTTTAGTGTATTTCTTTTTTTTTGAATTTATTTTATTTTATTTTACAATATAATTCAACTTTACATATCAGCCATAGATTCCCCCGTTCTCCCCCCTCCCGCCCCGCCCCCCTCCCCCCGGCCCACCCCCCATTTCCATCTCCTCCAGGGCAAAGACTCCCCCGAGGATTGAGATCAACCTGGTGGACTCAGTCCAGGCAGGTCTAGTCCCCTCCTCCCAGGCTGAGCCAAGCCTCTCTGCTAAGCCCCAGGTTTCAAACAGCCAATTCATGCACTGAGCACAGGACCCGGTCCAGCTGCCTGGATGCCTCCTAAACAGATCAAGCCAATCAACTGTCTCACCCATTCAGAGGGCCTGATCCAGTTATGTGAGCAAGAGTTGTTGGGACCAGGGGTGGATGGAATACAGGGACGAGTGGCCAAACGAATGGAAACCCATGAACTGTGAACCAATGGCTGAGGGCCCCAACTGAATTAGTGTATTTCTTTAATTTGAAACACAAACCACCTGGCGAGAGAACCTGCTAAAACTGATCAAATGTGCATATTTCAGGTTTAAATATTTTAAAAAATTGAAAAAAACCAGTACAAGAAACCTGCATTTTTTTTTAAAAGCACCTCACTTAAGGCAAAGATTCTACCACCTAGGAACCTTGATTATAACCGAGCTTCCTACAGCAGTGCCTCATTTCCGTTCATCTCTTTAGCCCCAGTGCCTACAGACCATATGGAAAAGAGGAAATGTTTAATGTTGAGTGGACAAGTAAACCACGGTTCTAAAAATACCCTCTGCCTTCATTTGCTGTTTGTTTTTGGCAAAAGTACTGCCAAGTTTGCTTTTACAGGATTATTTTGAATTGTTACGCTTTTGCATTTCTTTATACATCAAGCTTTTTGATACAAAGCTCAGGTCAAGCTTTGTCAACACAGAGAACCTCAGGTCCAGTGAAATCTCCAGAAACAGAGCTCAAGCAGGGAAAGGCACTGCTTTGCTTAAGTTGCCGTTGTTCATCCTCCGGGAGATGGAACTCCAAATCCAGACTGCAGTCATTATTTAGAAAATTACTGTATCGTCAGCCTTATTTATGAAAAAAAGATAGTGAGTCATTTTCTTCATTGATAAATATTTAACTATTAAATATTTAGGTCTTTAGACTGGATTATTTTCTAAATTGGATGAATGTGATATTCTAGAAAAGAATATTTTAATACATGAAGATACTGATTTGACATAGAAAAATTACATTCATTGTCTTCTAAGAATAAATATGTCATAAAAAAAGAACCTATTCTGTAAGTTATATTTTAAAATGTAACCTGAGGAAGATACCATACATAACTAACCTACTAGGAAGAAAATCTACATGCAAGACCCTGATATCATTTTTTCCAATTTTGTCATGTAATTCACAATTTCCTCATTTTATAAAGGCTAAAATGAACCTTGGAATAATCTAGCCCTGTTACGTTATCTGCTAGAAAGCCACGTGTGTATCTCACAACACATGGCCTCTGCCTTCCAACTCTAATTCCCATAATCTTGTTATCTTGCTCTGTACGAATTACAAAAGCCCATCTCGGTGGCGTAATTGCAGGTGAGTGATATCAAGGACTGAGAAAATGTAGATGATTCGATTTAGCAAAATGTTACAGCATGATTCATATTTGTGGATTGTGAAAATGCTTCAGGGAGATTGAATTAGCAGAAAAGGGACCTTTTAAGGGGCTCAGAGAAAAGAATCTCTCAGGAATATAATTTTGTAATGAATTAAGTTATTTGTGGATCCAAATGAGCATGCCTAAAAATTAATATAACAACAACAAAAAAGAATGGTACATAAAAGCAGAAAGTAAGCATACCAGCCAGATCAGTTTTGACATTTGACAAACAATTATCATCCTGAGAGTAACTGTGAAAATGTAGGATGACTGTCTTCCTCTTGATTAATTCTGCCTAGAGTATGACACAATTACCCAAATACTCAGACAAAAATAAAAATACTAATTAGAAACACATTTTTCTGCTTTACTGTGATAATTGTTTTAGCTATATAATTAAAAATTCTCCAGTGTTTGTAATTTTGCTTTTAGAGTAATTATTGATTATTTTTCTGTTTATTTGTATATGGGTTTTATTGTTGTTGTTGCTTTGGTATAGACTATGTAGCTCAACTGCCCATTTCTCTTCTTCTTACTTCTTCTATAATGTTTTTAAAGTAAGGATTCACTCTGTACTCCACAATGCACTGAAATTCACTATGCACCCAGGATGGCCTTTGAACTCATGGCAATTCTCCTGCCTCAACCTCCCAGAGCTCAGATTACAGACATGTGCCACCATGTTCAACTGTTTCATTTTTTTTCTTTCATTGAAAATATATCTTTTTCATACAATATATCCTGATTATGGTTTCCCTTCCCCCTACTCTTCCAGCTCCTCCACAGAAAGAGTGTAAGAGCCAGCGGGAATGGAAGAGGCCAAGGAAACAAGGCCTTGTAAATACAACAGGAATGATGTGCATATGAACCTACAGAGACGGAGGCAACATGCCCAGGGCCTGCACCAGATGGGATCCTAGAGCTGAGAGGAGAAGAGACATCTGGATCCATATCCTTTCTGTTTCTACTTAGTAAATGAGCAGGCATCTGAGGGATAATAATAAAATATAATAAAACAAAAAAATCAAATCAGAATAAGATAAAACAAACAGAAGGAAAAGAGTCCAAGAGAAGGCACAAGAAACAGGTATAGATGCAGAGACCCACTCATTAACACACTCAGGATCTCATTAAAATACAAAACTGGAAGCAATAGTATATACATGAAAGACCTGCAAGGTAAAAAATAAAATACAATAAACGAAAACAAAAAGATAAAATTAAAAAAAAAAAAACCCTGACTTGACATTGTGGGACAAGGAACCTCCAAAGATGAACTTGAGTTCCTTTTCTGTTGGCCATCTACTGCTGGGCATGTGGCCTACCCTTAAGAGTAGTCTGTTTTTCCAGTGAGACTCTCTTACAGAAAACTAAATTCTCATTTGCAAGTGGTGATCAAATGGAGAGAGCTTCTGAATTAGAGATGAAGGCTTGTGTACCTTCTGCTTTCAGCTCTAGGGCCCCATCTCATGCAGACCCATGCCGGTCTTGGGCATTTTGCCTCAGTTTCTCTAAATTTGTATGTGCATCATTCCTGTTGTATTTATAAGGCCTTGTTTCTTTAGTATCTTCCATTCCCTCTGGCTCTTATACTTTTCTGCCTAATGTTCCACAAAGCTCCCTGAGCTCTGAAGAAGGAATTTGATTGAAACACCAAATTTAGGACTGAGTGTCCCAAGGTCTCTCACTGTCCACGTGTCTGACTGTGGGTCTCTGTGTTTGTTTCCATTGGCTGCAGGAGGAAGCTTCTCTGATGATGGATGAACAAGGCACTGATCTGTGAGTATAAAAGAATGTCATTAGGAGTTATTTTCTTGCTATGTACCTTTAGTAGAACAGTAGTATTTGGTTTTCCCCAGGCTATATCTAGTCTCAGGTTCTTGGTCACCCAGTCAGTGTTGGGTGTGGGTTCCATGTGGTGATATATTGTGTACTCCAATATATTGTGTACCCTAATAAACTTATCTGGGGATCAGAAGACAGTGCCAGCCACTAAATTAGACATAGAGGACAGACAGTGGTGGCACACACCCTTAATCCTATCACTCAGGAGGCAGAGATCCATCTGGATCTCTGTGAGTTCAAGGCCACACTGTGAACAAAGCCAGGCAGTGGTGGCATACAACTTTAATCCCAGGAAGTAATATGGCAGGGCACAGAAAGGTATATAAGTTGTGAGGAAACAGGAACTCTCACTCTTGAGGCTGAGGATTTTGTAGAGGTAAGAGAACGTGGTTGGCTTGTTCTGTTTCTCTGATCTTCCAGCTTTCACTCCAGAATCTGGCTCTGGGTTTTTCCATTAATAAGACCTTTTAAGATTCGTGCTACAGTCCCATCTTATGCAGTGAGCCTTAAGTCAAAACAGACATTGGCTGATTACTCACTGAAGCTCTGTTCCACCCTTATGCTAGGGCCCTCATAACTCAGAAATTAAGAAAATGTCTCACAGACATGACCACCGGCCAGTCTGCTCTAGACAAGTCCTCAGCTGAGATCCCGTCATCCCAGGTGACTCTAGGTTTGCATCAAGTTGGCAGCAAGCCAACTATGGTACGTCCCTTCAGAACTGACCCTGTCATCTGCTGCAGGGTAGCTCAGGTAAAAGCAGATTTGGCAGAAGGCATTTGTGCCGACCTTCGACTTCACTCTGGCTCTCTCTCCCCTTGTCTGCTCTGCACTAGTTTGCATCATCGACTCAAAGCCCACGTTTGTCACAGGTGGAAGCCAGGAGACCATTCCTGACAGTAAACAAAGTGACCAGGGCAGAGTGTTACTCTTGAACTTGTACAACACACTATATTTTCCTCCTACCAAAAACAAAAATATGGTGTAAGGAAAGGAAAGAAAAAAAAACTGAGAAAAGCCATCCATGCTGAATTAATAGGCTGCAAATGAGAAGTTATTATGTGCCTTACTGAAAGGACATGATGCAATATGTTAGCACACAAGAACCATTTCATAATGAGCAAAACCAGTTTTAGATTTTTCTCATAAGTGTTTGGCTCATTTAATAAATGAACTGAAGGACACTGCAAACCAAATAATTGGGGTTGGAGATGCAATTCCTCAACCCCAGTAGATGGCATTTGGGAGTTTTCTTCCTCACTCACAGTATTACAAAAAAAAGGTGATTTGTGATGTGATCTCGCTCGATTCCTTCCCCATACATATTATCTCCACAAGATGAATCTTCTCTGAGACGTGGATTGCCCTTTTATGCTGGCTGCATGCGTGTGTATGCATAAAATGCCACATTTCCAATTAGGATGTGTATACTTGGGAAGGGTGACATATCAGGGCTGTCAGACAGAAAACCCTACAGCTCAGGAGAATTTTCCAGATCTGCCTGCAGGCCTGCAAGGATTAAGGACTCATCTATTGCTTTTCCTCATTTTCTGTTCTTACCTTGTTTTCAAACTCATCTTTCTCTAAAATTGGATATTTTTTTTAGATGGGTCTAGAAACAAAGGGAGTTGGTAATCTCTTTAATATGTGAAGAATATTTTGTTAGCCCAATAAGATAGACTCCCTGTTGTTTCTAACATGGACTTCCAACAAGCTTGTTTTCTTTCTTCAGAAAGAGAAATGGGTGTTAAGTGATGGTGAGCAGAACTGACTTTGGTGTAGGAGCTTCTAGAGAGAAATTTTTCCAGAAAAGTTTCAATTACCATTTTTCTGAGGGCCACAGAAATATTTATATTAATTGACAAGTCAATTAAAGTGCGACTTAATTGAGTATGTGACATTCATGAACATGATTTGCATCCTCACAAGGTTCAACCTAACGGTAACAGAAGTAATAAGTCTGTGCTGAGCTAGGAAGTGACGCAGCTGAGGTGGAGGATTTGTATTCTGAAAGGCACTGAAGCACTGCAGATCTGAAGGCATCAGACTTCACTGGCAACACCACTCTCATCCTTATCACCCCCAGAGAAGCCGACAAGATCACAGCACCTGAGGGAGCAGTAGAGCATCCGGTCCATATTTTCTGATATTCACAGTGCAATTGCCATATTTTTCCAAGCGAACAATCAATAATGCATTCTAATGCTTTCCCTTTGGTTCTCCACAAGATTGGATTTAATGTCCTGAGCTTGTTGATGAAGTTCCTCTTCTCTGGCTTTCTGGTTGTCCCACATTGATCTTTTTAAGAGGGAAGAAGGAATAACCATCTAATTGACAAAGTACATTTGCTCTCCTTCAAAGACTATTCCAGAGAGCATTCGCTTTGGACTTACTTTCTGATGATTTGGAATGAGAAGGAAGTCTTTCATTCTCAGAGGGAACTGTAAACAAGAAGAGTGCATTTCTCTAAGTTTGTTTACTCAACATAAATGTGGGCATAAGTCTAGGTCTGTCTACTCTACTTGTTATGCTTTGACAACCACCATTAAAGGTTTTCATTTTATCAAAAATTTAATGAGTAGGATTCATAAACTGGACAGACCAATGTTTTCCTCTGTGTAGTCTTTCTTTTGGGATATGCCTGTGCTCTCCAGATGGGTTGATGGAAGCACAAAAAAAGATTAAATGATTTCTCGAGGCCAATGTCAAACCGCAGTGGCTCAGTTCAAACCAGAGCCACTTTTGCCCAGATCAGAGCCTTTTGCCCAGAGCTCCAGACCATGTGGCTCCCAGTTCCATATAGCAACACCTCACACAGTGAAGGATACATGGTACAAGCTGGACCTTGCTGTTAGTCGGTGCCATTAACTTCCAGTCATTTCTCCTTCCTTTAGAAATTACTATCAAAGCCTGTGCAACATGGGTAAGAGTCCTCCTAGTCTGAATGAAAGGGTTTAGTGTACAACAATATCCTAAAACTAAATGTAGGTCTTGTATTCTAGATATATATAAACTTCTAAAATTCTCACTTCAAAGAAATTAAGGGAACAGTTTAATGAAATCCTTAGAAAATTTTCTAATGACTGCACAGTCTTAGAAATAATGTCTTGGGGATGTGTTATTCAAAGCTATTATGATAAATAAGCTTTTTAGAACTACTGGCTGTGGACAGATGCTAGAAGAGAGAGAATCACTGTCTGTAGTTGTATACCCTCTTGCTGAACCCACCAGGCTTCAGGAAATAGATGTAAACCCACAGTCACACAAATGGCCCTGCTTAATCTTGGTGGATCACAAAATAAAGTGAATAGATTTGAGTACAGGAAAGAGATGTTTTTATTTGTTGAGAGACTGGAAGTTTGGCAGTCGTGGTAGAGAAGTGGGAAGTGAGAGTAGAAATTATGCAAAGTATACATTTGTGAAGCTTTAAAAATAAATAATTTTTAAAAATCTATAATATAGATTTGATAGTTATATAACTGATATTTTATGTAATTTAAGTACATAAAATTACAAATTACAGTCCCAAGATCATAAGTAAGTGTTACAAACAGCAATAATACACAGAAGGACGTTTGAGAAATTGTTAGAGATCTTGTCCTAATTCCAAGCCAACATTCGTTTAGTGATTTTATAATTATAATGATTTAATGAAACTAAAGTTTGCGACTCAGTTGGCAATATTTAAATCAAACAGTTCTCGCTGCAATTAGATGGCATGGCAGCTGCAAAGAGTGCATGGTGTTGGTTGTTCTTTGTTCTTTTGGGGGCCGCCACCCCGCTCCCAAATAAATTCACACACTGAGACTTAATATTACTTATGAACTCCCAGCCTTAGCTTAGCTTAGTTTCTAGCTAGCTTTCCTTAACTTAAATTATCCCATCTATCTTTTGCTTCCGGACTTTTCTCTTCTGTATCTTACTTTTATTTCATGGCTTGCTGTGTAGCTGGGTGGCTGGCCCCTGTTCCTCCTCCTTCTCTGGCTGCTAGATCTTAGATCTCTCCTCCCAGTTTCCTCCTTCTATATATACTCTTTGTCTGCCAGCCCCACCTGCCTTTCTCTTGCCTTGCTATTGGCCAGTTCTTTATTAGACCATCAGGTGTTTTGCACAGGCACAGTAACACAGCTTCCCCGAGTTAAGCAAATGCAACATTAACAAAAGTAACACATCTTAAAATATTCTACTACAGCATGGTGTGTGTTCAGAACCAAGGTCATGGTGAAGTCACACAATATAACATGGTCCACTGCTATGGGACACTCTTCAGATTCATTATGTCTTTAATTTTGATTTAAATATGGATCAGTGCATTTTCAGAAAATTGTTACTGCTGCCCAGTTGTTCGTAAGCTCACCTGTATCATCCCATATGTGGTCATGACCCACGTTTGGCAAGGTGTGATTTAGGAGATTCTGTAGCAGCAA
>CABHPR010150557.1:2849-15161 GCA_902168415.1 Peromyscus melanophrys | reverse complement strand
AGAGAGAGAGAGAGAGAGAGAGAGAGAGAGAGAGAGAGAGAGAGAGAATCATCGGGGGTAACTACCACCTCTGTTCAATTGGCTTTCTTCTCATCCACTTAAAGCTAGACCCAGTGTCCACGAGAGGGACATCTTTGTCTTGTCACAGCACCACCCCCAGCTCTAGCATTTTGCCTTAACACAAAACAGGGATTGGACACGAATGTTTGTTGATCAACTCATGATGTTTCAACTTGTATCATCCTGTCATGCTCAATTTAGTGTTGCGAAGCTGAGCGTGCCTCCCAATTAGCTCCTCTCTGCCCGGCTCTTAAGTGGTGTCATTCTTTTCCCATTCTCTCACGGAGGCTTTGCATCATCTCTAAAATTTCATTTTCCCAGTCTTGTTAGTTACTGGGGCCCCTGAGCCCACTGTGAATAGTACAGCCTCTGTGTCCCCACACTACCTCACTCCTCTGTTGGTTGTGATCGTTGCTAACTGCTCTTCTTGAGTCTGACACGTACCTCTCCCTAAACCATTCCATGTATCACTGGAAAACACCTTTTGAGGACTTTAGCCCCTTACTAAAAATTGCCTTTGGGGTTTTTCATTGTTCACTTCTGGGTTAGATTTAGATTTCGTTGTAGATGAGCCATACTTTAATTGGCATCTAACACATCAGTCTTGATCCCATAATGCCACCACAGGAAGTGCTTTGATAGTCAGGCTGGTTAATTGGCAGCTCCTGCCAACACAGAGCAGACTTCCCTTTTCCTCATTTTATTGTTCGTGGTGTCTTAGCACCTTCCACTTGGATATATCTTACCTCCTACTTATGGTCTACACTATTTTTGTACAGGAGAGGCAAATGCTTCTCTCTCCCACCCTGCCCCTCACACAAATTTTCTTGGCATTCTAGCATACTCCTTAGGTCAGGAACATGGACTGTCCCCCACACACTGTTTTCCAGAAAAGTAGTAGGATACAGTATAGTAACCAAACATAGACTGTGGGGCCAGGCAGCTGACTTCAAACTATGATTCGGATGGGTTCAATCCCATCACTCCCTAGCTTGGTGACTGTAGCCCAATAAGTGAATCTCTCTGTCCCTTCATGTCTCACCTTTCCACGAAGGCTAAGAATAATGCCTATCTCACAAGATGGTTGGGAGGGCTGAGTGAGTCATTGTGTGTAAAGCAGTGCCTGGCACTGGGAAGCATTCTGTGGATGTTACCAATTGCCATTATCTTCTTTTTATTTGCTTTTATGTGTCTGGCTTTTCTCCATAACTAATTTGCTTTTTGGTGCTGGAGATTGAAGCCAGGCCCCTGCACATATCAGGCAAGCACTCTACCAACTGAACTGTGTCCCCAACCCTCCATAACTGATTTATGAATCCTTCCAAGTCAGGGATTTCCATATTTACATCTCTTGGCCTTGGAAAGGAGACCCAGGAGAAAGCAATTTGATGCAGAGGAGTGTGGGGTCCAGAGACCAGGCTTGTTAGATTGGGCAGGTCTTTCAACTTCTTTGAGACACCATTTGCTTATATACAATATATGAACACATTCTTTTATCTATAATGTCTCACATAGAATAACTTGTTTATTATCTGACTCCTTGCTTCTACATGATTGATGTAAACACAGTGGAAGTTGAAGCATGCAGATGTAAATTCTATTACCAAGGTGTTCAGTAAATGCTTTTTGATGAATGGAATCAAATGTGTGACTTTACTTTTTCCCCAATGTAAACTTCATACAAAAAGAATGGGAAGCATTTCCTTTTGATGTGTTTAATCAATAGTGTCCCAATTTTCCCATGAAGCCCCCCTCCTACTCCCTTCATCTTAGGGCATCATTATTTGCTTTTGTATGGCAGGTGCTGAATATGAATAGAAGCAGCTGGATCTATGGTGTGCTGGTGTGCAGAGAAATACTAAGGATTGAAGAAAATCTTAATATGTTTTAGCTCTTGCTCCAAAGAGTTTAGTTTTAGTTTTTTTCTCCCCTCGTGTTTATCAGGGTGTTCACAATCTCTTTTCAGAGGTAAAAAGACCAGCTAGACTATGAGGGGATAGAGTAGAGTAAATGACATATAGAAAACTAAACAATTATCATGGGAGAAATGAAAATCAGCGACCGGAACCTGACAAAGGAACAATAAAGGTATTAGATTAAAAATAAATAAGCAGTGGAGCTATACAAAATGAATATGATTTTTCAAGGCAAGAGACTGTGACTCATTTAGTCTTTGAGAATCAGAACATTACCAAAAACAGTAAAAATAATGAGTACAGAAGGGTATATGATATGGGCCGCGGCGGGAATTTGTAGGCTTGCTTCTGTGCTAATTATTAAGCATCCCAGCTCTCATTCTATATGCAAACTAAGCATCCATAAACTCTGTAGCAGGAGCAGACATAGGAAGATATTCAAATACCAAAGTAACTATGGAGATGGAAGGAACAAAGAAGGCTTCTTGAAAGTCTCTGGGTAAAGATAAAAGGAACACAGAATAAAGAAGATCTCACAGCAGGGGCTGGTGACAGATCTCCAAATCAGGAAGTCAGGAAGATGAAGTGGAGCAGAGCCAAGTCTCCCCATCATGGGAGATGGTCCATAGATTTCAACTACCCAGTTAACTTTAGTGAACTCACTCAGGAGAACAGAACTGGAAACATGAAACATCAGTTTAATTCTCTCAGTAAATGATGCAAAAAAAGAGAAGCGAGAATTTTGAAAATGGTCTTACATTTTAAAGATCTTATAAACTACTTGAATGTCTTATCCTGTGGAAGAACAGTCCTGGTTTAGCCAGATTCTAAGTATGGATATTATGCTAAAATGTCAGGACATCAAACTTGCCATGCCTATAAATCTAATGATATATATTCATGGTTGGGTCTCTCTGTGTATCTATATATGGGTATACAGATATAATAAACTCTTTAAAAATTTTTGTTTTGGGTATGAACTCATACACATGTGTGGTGTATGCATACTCATGTGTGCTGGTGTACATATGCAGAGGCCGGAGAAGGAATCCAGGTGTCCTGCTCCATTATTCTCTGCCTTATTCTCTTGAGACAGGGTCTCTCACTCAACCTGGAACTAAGAGGACAACTGTCTAGCTCCAACAATCCTGCCATCTTTGACCCCCATAGTGCTGGATTTATAGGCCTGCATGGCTATACCCAGATTTTCCTGGGTGCATTGGTTATTTGAACTCAGGTCCCCATGTTTGCATAGCAAACGTTCTTACCCTCTGAGCCCCTTCCCAGACCCTAAACTTTTCTTTTAATGGAGCCAAATAAAAGGCAACAGACCCCTGAATTTGAGTGGTGCGTATTTTACCTACTTCAATGCACCAAACATTTCTAAATTTGGGGTCTTCGCATGGTTTCTTATCCTTTTCTTTTTTATATTTTATTTTCCTGAACACAAGTTTTCTCAAGGTCTAAGCTTTTATTCACACAGCATTTCTACCTTTTTCAGCCAAACAAAACCTCAATGTCAGCCCAGGTTCAAGGAGTGGGGAAATCAATTACTGCTCTTAGTAGAAAAAGCAACAAATAAATTTGTGGTCATTTTTAACCTATTGTGAGTTAACTCAATTACAAGATGAAATTAGAGCTATGAAAGAGTTTGACTTCACTCAAAGTTGGTTAAATTTTTCTTCCCGAAGTATCATCACTATGTGGGCAAACAATATCTCCTTCCTTCCTTTTTCAGTATCTTAATGGCTGGTGTTCTCATGAGGAAATCATCCTGAGCATCAGTAGTGTGCTTGGAACTTTGCACACTCCATTTCCTTTCTGCTTCTTACATTTAGTATTTCAGGTGTATGCCTGCTACCAATTCAATGATATATAAAGCATGCTGGATTTCTGGAAGGGAGATTTCTCCGACTGCCACAAATCTTGTGATAATATTTGTCATTAGCTCAAGCATTGATCCATAGTTCAAAGGAAATTTACACTTCAGCTCAGCAAGACAGGCTTTTATATTCTTAAAATCTTTGTACCAGAGGACCTAAATGGAAATAGTCAAGCAATAAAGTCAAAGAGGAAAAACCCCTCAGCACCCAAAAGTTGAATGAATGCCCCTCTGTTTCCATAGTTCTTTCAGATGGCTCAATGACATCCTCCTAAGAACTCAGCAATGCTATGTCCCAGGACGCAGCTGTTGTTTGTGGCATGCATCTCTTTGGTAGCTTCACGATGCTTAGTTTCTCTTCCCTAAGGAGTGCTAACACACATAACATTGTCCTCTTCTGGTCTTTGGTCTGACAGCCATTTCCATGTTAGCCACTTCTACCCCTAGGACCAAGACTAATTGGTTCAGTACTGTCACCTGACCTGAAATAGGCCAATCAGTTTGTCAGTGTTATGGACTAGAAATGTTGAAAGAAGACAGTGTTGTTGGAAGGTGCTGGGGGCTGAGACACATCACAAAAGTCTGGAAAGAAGCCTGTAGCCTCCCACAGAGGAAATACTGAGTCCTGAGGTTTCCTCAGCCTTGGTTTAGCTCTCCCTTAGCGTCTCTAAGACATTCCAGAAATCTTCAGATGCATTCTGCCTCTTCACTCAAACAAGCAGAACTGATAGCTGTTATTTGTTATTGAAAGAAATTTAACTGACAGAGCCACAACCCTGCTTGTGTGGCTAAAGTAAGTGGTTTATCTGGATGCCATTTCATTCTATCTTTCATTTGAGAGTCCCTTATTGGGACCTATTACATGTCAGTGATAGAGATAGGCACACAGATAAGACAGGAGGAGGTGTGGGGAGGTAGAGCTGGGCACATGTAATTACTCTAAATTACAGTAACACTCCGGTGGAGACAACAAAGTGATACGAGAGTACAGATAAGAGTATGAGTGGATTTACTGGGAGGTCACAGAACTCGGGTTAACCAGCTCCAGCAAGGATATAAGTTGAGGACTAAATCAAAACTACACAGAAAATTCTACCTGATTACATTCCAGGAGCATCAAATGAAGAGCTTCTCCATAGAGACTGAAGACCAGCTGTTCTCAGTATCGACTCCTCTCTGCAGAGTGGAGACTGATTTAACCGCAGTGTGAGAGACTTAGATTATAGATGGCAGAATTTCCTGACAGTGAGAGTTGTTAATGTTGGAAGGTCGCAGAATCTTTTCCTCTGGAGCTTTTCAAAATAACATAGCTCTTCATCTGCCTGGATGACATTATTGTGATGCTGTCTAAAATAGGGAGATGGAAGACAATCACTCAAGGTCTCCCCCAGCTTAGGCATTTTTTATACACTGTCATTCTGAAAGACTTTATTTTTCAGAGAAATCTTAGGTTCTCAGCAACACTGAGCAGAGGGTACAGACATTTCTGGTGCACCTGACACCCCTGCATGCACAACCTCCCTTAGTTTCAATGCTTCCACTAGAGTGTTACATGTGTGACAACTGACAAACCCCCTTCAGCACATCAAGGTTGTTTTTTTTTAATTGTGAATTTAAAGCCAATGTGTAGAATTAGAGAGTCAAATCAGCTTTAGCTATTTCTATCGCTCATAATCCATATCTGTCCTACTAAGGATAAATAAATTTTACTTATATTTTGGATTGTATTTCTTCCACATGTCTGATTTCCTTTATACCTTTCCAAGTACTTATGTATTCCCTGTACTTGCCACAGAGTCTGTCACTGACATAGAACTCTTCCCGATGTTCTGTAGGGTCACAGATATTTGTGAAATGTGAACAAGCTGGGAAATTCAGCTATAGTTTGTTAAGATCACTGGGTTATTCTACTTTCTTTGATGGATAGTTTTATATGTGAACCTGAATTGGCAATAAGGTGTCCAGGTATGTGGTTAAACATCATGGTCTCTAAGGGTATTTTAAAATAAGATGGACTTTTTCTTGGTAACCAGTATGAAACAGGTTGTACCCTTTAATCTCAGTGACCCTCACCCAATCAGTTCTGAATAGAACAAAAATGTTGATTCTCAAGTTAGAGAAAATTCCTTGGGAAGTCAGTTTTTCCTGTTCTCATATTCAAACACACACACACACACACACACACACACACACACACACACACACACACTTCTGTTAGTCTCTTTTTCTGGACAACTTTGACTAACATAGATTTAATATTGATGTGAAGAGTGTTTTTAGAGGGCACATTTTAAGTACAAGCTTTCTGAACTGGCTTTGGAGTTTCTGGAACTGGCTGCTGATTCTGAATATGTTCAGAGGTGCTAATGATTTCTACTAGTTAAGAAGTACTGACAGACAAGGATGTGACCTAGCAGTAGAGACGTGTACAACATCATCATTGGATGTTCCTAACTGACCAACTTTAAGAGATGAGTTCTTGAGTGACCAGAAACACGGTATTTTTCAATACTTAGACAAACTAATGTATATAATTATGAGAACTAGAAGAATGTAAACTGTCTTTTTCCTAGAGTCACTGGACAAAGTAGGGAAGGAAAAAGATGAGCTCAAAGATTTGAATCATTAGCTAATATGCTGCTTAAATGCCCTGAAAGCTTCTATGTTTGCCACCAAGGAGGCCTTTATCTCTTCAGCTGAGAGACTGAGAGTTCTGAAAATCAGTCTCAGAATCTCTCTCTGTGATTGACTGAATCCCAATACAAACTCAGCACCCAGCTGATTGGGTAAGGCAGACTGGGTAAGAATGATAGCCTGAAAGTTGGAATGGGATGCCTTGGAAGATCCTGATGAAGTTGAGGACGACCAAGGCCTTCAATTCTGATGAGTCCTCTTTGCCTTTGGAAGACTCTACCCCAAGGCAAGTTGCTTTTTCATCCCTTTGAGAGGATTCATTCTGAACTTCCAGAACAAAGTGTAATGGTCTCCCGGCTTCATTGATAAAAATAAACAATGAACACTCTTTCACATAAAGATGAACCTTCCTGACACCTGGGCTCTTGTGATGAGCTCAGGCGCATGTCCCTGAGTCCAGGTTTCTGAGGACAGGTGTTCCTCCCCACCTGGCAGGTATTAAAGACTCAGTCCTAGCTGGGCGGTGGTGGCGCACGCCTTTAAGCCTTTAATCCCAGCACTTGGGAAGCAGAGCCAGGCGGATCTCTGTGAGTTCGAGGCCAGCCTGGGCTACCAAGTGAGTTCCAGGAAAGGCGCAAAGCTACACAGAGAAACCCTGTCTCGAAAAACCAAAAAAAAAAAAAAAAAAAAAGACTCAGTCCTAGGCTTCTATCCTTTTCTAATTGCCTTGTGAAATGTTGACTTCAGTTTCTGCTCATTGCCCTGATTGATTTTTTCTAACACTTAGAACATTTTTCTTTTGTTTGTAACTTAGATATGAATGTACAATTTCTTCTTGTTAAATTGTAAGTTCTTTGTATTTAGAGGTAGGTTTAGGGTAGAAAGAATTGCAGAAGCCAGGTCTGTGGGAGCCTCTATTCTGAGGAGTGTGTGTATTGTGGGAATATCCAGCTTATGGTTCTGTGATGTACTCATTATTAAACCTCACTGCACAATAAATAATAACAGATAGCTCAGCACAGGTCTTGTGCTTTTTTTAATATTATATATCATTGCTGACCTCAATAATTAGAAATACATAGCATTATCTTCATTTTATGGATGAGATAATTAAACTTTAAAAAAAACAACAACTTAGTTTTAGCAGATACAGCCATATGATGAAAAGTAAGAATCGAACCAAATCTTACAGAAACTCCAAAAGCCTTCGCAATGGCACACTGCTAACCCTCCTGTGAGAGCATCACAGAGGGCTGTAGAGTAGCGATCTTTATTACTTGATGACATCAGACCTGCTATTTTCTACTGACTTTGTGATAGCTTATTCTACCTTCTATCACTTTCTCCCACATCAACAGCACACAAAGGCAGAAGAATTTTAGCTCAAGTTCAGTGGACTACAGTGCAGATTTTCTTTTGGTACCCAGATCAATCATTTTCAGAAAAGTAAGCACTTAATACAAATGTTCAAGAGCTGAGGGAATTTTGAGAGCATTTATGAGGAGAGTCTGCAATCTCCTTCACCTTGCTTATGTAATTACCTGTATTTCTATCCAAATTTATTTTAATATTGACATCTTTCCATTAGTTTTCTACCTCTTTGCCTGTACTAGGAACTTCTTTTCTACTGATTCCATTTCAATAGCATTTAATTGGTTAAGTCTCTTTGATTTTACTGAACACAAACTTGTGTCACAATGCTAGTCTGCTTCTAGATATGGATAAATAAGCACATGATGAGTGTGAACTCTGACTTCCTGATGATTGCCAGAGGGTATAGCCTGGAAGCACTACTCATGAGGTAAACCTCAAACAGTAAGATTCCAGGATAGGAAGCATAGCCTAAGTTTTCAATCTATTTCTTTTATGCAAACTATGCAGAGGTGATTATATATATGAGATAGAGCATCATATACCCCAAGTGGCCTGGAACTTCTGATCCTCTTGTCTCCATAGTCTGAGTGCTGGGATTGCAGACATGCACCATCATGCTGGTTTATGAAATGCTGGATATCGAACCCAAGGCCTTTGGCTTGCTGTGTAAGTACTCTCCTGACTAAGCTGCACCCCCAGGCCCGAGTTCTCTTTACAAAAGCTTTCCGATGCAGCAGCAGAACGACCTGCTGGGCTGCCTTGCTGGGAAGGGGCATCAGTGGTCCAGCATTTCTCCTACTGCTTTGCTTTTTTCCTAGTTTTGTTCTGCTCTCTTGTTTACTTCGCTGGGCTTCATTTCACAAACAGAGAAAGGCATTTTAGTCCTTCTTCAGGCTCTGTCTCCTTGAGGACATGGGCTAATATATTTATCATAAATGGTTTTCCTCAGTCTCACATCTCTCTTCATCTATGTTCTTATAGCTTCCCTTCTTTGGAACTTTTGGAGAAAAAATCTTTTTCTTTATTTCTGTTCTCTTATATGCTTTCATTCTTCAGTCTGGCTTCTCTCTACCATTTTTCTAAAACTGCCTTTTCAAAGATCAATAGTGACTCCCTTTGCTGTTAAATCTGAAGGATAATTTTCAGCCTCTTTATCTTACTTGATCTGTCTGTAGCACTGGACTCTGACCCTAGCTTGCTTCTTCAAATAGTGTCTTACCCTAACTTCTAGACTATGTACTCTTTTTTTTTTAAATCTCAGGAACTTTATGTATGTTGTAAATATTGATGTTTCCCAGGGTTCTCTCTTCATCCCCCACCCCCCTGATTCTGTTTTCTCTGAATAAACTACTCCTGGGAAATCTTAGCCATCCATATACATAGCTTTAAGATCTAGTAACTTTCTAAATTGTATTTTAAAGCTAGATCTTGAATACTGAAATATAAAAAAAGGTCAGTCTGTCTGCTGGATATTTCTTCTTGGATATCCTATAGGCTCCTGATACTCAACACATCTAAAACTGGACTTCAGGATCCTCTTAACATTTGTATCTGAGCCTGTTTCTGCCTTCCCCATCTCAATGATGCCTTCACTCCCGAGTCAGAAACTGAATGCTGTCCTTACAACTTCAATGCCAATAAGGTGACTAAACTCATCGTAGTTTCCCCAAATTTTCATGGCTTATCATTGAAAGTTCCAATACATGG
Source organism: Peromyscus melanophrys (assembly GCA_902168415.1). Classification (NCBI taxonomy): domain Eukaryota; kingdom Metazoa; phylum Chordata; class Mammalia; order Rodentia; family Cricetidae; genus Peromyscus; species Peromyscus melanophrys. The sequence continues at coordinate 5,588 of CABHPR010150557.1, read as the reverse complement.
AGTCCCTTAGTCCAATGCAAACCAGGATGTTTTGCCCACAATCCCTTCTCTCTATATATATTATTTTGAATATAATATAATTTCATACATCATGGATTTTGCACAATTTTATTTTTGTGGTGCTGGAATTCAAACTCTGGACCTTGTATATAATAGGCAAGGCTCTATCATTGAGCTATATCACCAATGAGGACTTCCATATCTCTGTAACTCCTCAGCTCTAAAAACACTGGTCCATATCTAACCAATGGAGACCTTTTAGTGCTATCTTTTCCATGTGTCTACATGTGAGTTCCTCTCTTCCTCTTTATCTCCACAGCTCACTAGTTCATGCTGTCAGCATCTCTCCTGGATTACTGCAGTTTCCTTCTACCCCTACAAGACTTCCTCCAGCCCATTCTCTTAATTGCTGCCAAAATAATTATTCTAAATTATAGCCCAGATGATGTCATTCCTCTCCTCAAATCATTTTAACTGTTCCCTATGCACTAAGATAAAGGTACTTAATGTTTAAGATTGCTCTCATGTCCCCTCATAAAATTATCCTGCTCCCTCATGCAGGCTTATTTATATCTCTTTTCACTTTCTTCATATGCTGTGTCAACCCAGATAGCAACAGACTTCTCCATAGAGCATGAACATAGAACTCCTGCATGGCTTTACATTCTTCTCTTCTCATTCTCAAGTCTACTTTTGTAAAGGTCTTAGTGAGAGCCACAGAATCCACAGGGGAGATGAAAGGGATATTCTGTCATATATGGTATAGTAACAACAATCTGATAATATTTTTCCTTCAAAGTTCCTTTTCAGCTGTGGTACTCCTGGGACTTTTGTTTTTGTCTTCATCTTCCCCATGACGTACAGTCTTCCTGGATCCACCCTTCCTCCCACCCCAGGCTCTGCATATTCATCTCTTTATTATACTGAGCAATTTGGCTCTATCCAACTCCATGAAAGGGCTCAAGAAAACAAAGTGTTCTTTTATTTCTGAATTCCACTCTTGCTCAATAACCATCATTTTTAGTTTGAACATGTCCCTTGAGGTCTTACCTCTCATCCCAAGTAGCTCATTAAAGCATTTCTTTGAAAGTATGGTAGAACACTCTTAGAAGAATTATCAGAAAGCCTCTAAGACAGTGAACGTTCTTCACTGCTCGGTTCCAGGCATACTGGCTTTCCTCAAGTTCCTATAATATTCCTTGTTCTCTCTTACTACATCCGCGTATAAGCTGCCAGCTTCCCTTGGAATGCTTTAAAGATAGCCAGTGTTAGCTACAGTTCATGGGCTTGACTCGGACAAAAAAAAAATCCCTAATTATATCATGACTCATTTCAGCAGCTTTCATCATCATCACAGGATAAAGTTCACGGCATCGGTCTCCAGGGAATTAGAAAGAAAACATTTCAGTTTCTAAAAGTGCTTTTCAAGGCTTCCAGTGAAGGCTTATACAGGACATGAAAGGAGTCTAAGAATTAAACAGTTTTCAGTTTGATTCTAAATTCAAGAATTAATATAATTAATCAAAGCTGCAACTCACAATTCCTTTGAAAACAATATGCAAAGTACATGGCCTTTTCGTGAAGTCCACACAATCTTTACTTTGAAAGTCAGTCACATTCAGTTAACCCACTGATTTTTAAGAGTGTTTTTATAAATTCTTTCAGAATTTCATATAATGCATTTTGATAGTATTCACACACCTCCAACTCCTCCAAGACTTACACCACCTCTCTACCCACCCAACTTCATGTTCTTTAAAAAACAAAAACAAGCTGGGCGGCGGAGGCGCACGCCTTTAATCCCAGCACTTGGGAGGCAGAACCAGGCAGATCTCTGTGAGTTCGAGGCCAGCCTGGCCTACAGAGCGAGATCCAGGACAGGCACCAAAACTACACGGAGAAACCCTGTCTCGGAAAACAAAACAAAACAAAACAAAACAAAACAAAACAAACAAACAAAACAAACCCCAAAAAACAAAAACACATCAAATCCGATTTGTATTGCCCAAATACCCTTGGGTGTGTCGACCTGCCCTTGAGTGTGGTGGACCCACCAAGCCTCATGCCCTTAAGGAAAACTGATTCTTCCTCTCCTAGTAGCCTTCAAATGTCAATAGCTTCTTGGGTAGGGGTGGGACTTCGTGCCCACCCATCCCCTCCCTCCATACCAGAGGTAGCAGAAGACAGTGGCTGATCTGAGGAACATAGTATATGGCAGAGATTTGACTCAAGTTCCACCTCAGCTTCTTTTAGCCACTCGAATTTGATGATGCTGACTTTCAGATCTGTTCCCACATTTGTAAGAGACTCACAGCTACATCCTAGGATTTTTATGAGGATTAAGTAAGATACTCAAAGTTTTCTGTTAAGTCCTTGCTATGTATCTAGCCCTTAGAGCACAACAACTTCAAGGGTGAGGCTACATTAAATATTTGTGGAGGAGAATCTAGGCTTAGGCTAAAATAGTGAGAGAGGGAGGGAGCACTCACTGTGTGGGACTCTAAAAGAAACAGAGCATGAGGCATGGTGCCCTGGTTGGGAGCAAAGGGAGGAAAGAGGTGGCAGAACTTCATCCAGAGTGGGCAGCTGGAAATACCATCACGGTAAAGGAACTACCATGTCCTGGCACCTGCTGGACAGGGCAGACCCTCTCTCGCTTCTAGTCCTTGGCCTTTTATTTGTCTTTTGTGTGTGTGTGTGTGTGTGTGTGTGTGTGTGTGTGTGTGTGTGTGTGTGTGT
>CABHPR010150556.1:0-23794 GCA_902168415.1 Peromyscus melanophrys | reverse complement strand
AAAAAAAAAAAAGAAATGTTCAACATCCTTAGCCATCAGGGAAATTCAAATCAAAACTACTTTGAGATTTCACACTTGTCAGAATGGCTAAGATCAATAAAACAAAGGACAGTTCGTGCTGTTGAGGATGTGGAACACTCATCCACTGCTGGTGGGAGTGCAAACTTGCACAGCCACTATGGAAATCAGTTCCCCAGAAAGATAGGAATTGATCCATGTCAAGATCCAGCTATACCACTCTTGAGCACATACCCAAAGGATGCTTCATCCTACTACAGAGACACTTGCTCAACCACATTTATTGCTGCTTTATTGATAATAGCCAGAAATTAGGAACAACCTAGATGTCCCTCAATAGAAAAATGAATAAAGAAAATGTGGTACATTTACACAGTGGAGTATTACTTAGCTGTTAAAAAAAAAGACATAGTGAAATTTGCAGGTAAATGAATGGAACTGGAAAAAAATCATCCTAAGTGAGGTATCCCAGACCCAGAAAGACAAATATGGTACATATTCATTTATATATGGATAGTAGCTGTGAAGTCAATGATAACCAAGCTACATCCAAAGAACCACAGAGGTTAGGCATAGAGCAACCAATGGGAAATAGAATTGATAATTATGGATGGATGGGGGAACTGGAATAAGAGGATCAAGTGGGGAGGGGGAGGAGAGAAGGGAATGAGGGAGGGAGTAGGGAAGAGATAAATTAAGGGACATTTGAGGGGTGGTATGGAAACCTAATATAGCAGAAACTTCCTAAATTATATACATATATGAAGACGATCTAGATGAGATCACCAAGTAATGGGGGGGACAGAGTCCCAGCTGGTCATCTTTTGACACCAAATGAAGCTTCCAATACCAGGATTGGGTTACACCTAGTTGATTTGTTGGCCAAAGGGGTCCCATGGGAATCCTCAAACAACCCAGGTGGTTGCCAAGACTGTAGGTTGCTCTCCTCAAACCGAAGCCAAGGCCCCATTGCTGAAGGCAACACCTGCACAACTCAATGAACATGGAGAAGTCCAGCTGGTGCTTACGTAGAGCCTTCACCCCTGTGTTCTAGCACCTTTGGTACAGGAAGCTATTTTTCATACTACCAAAAGAGAAATGTAAATACCAAGCCAGCCACAAACCCTTTGATCTACAATGGTCTTCTGCCTACAACATATGCTAGGGCAATGGTGCACAAAGCTTGTTGGAGTCACCAACCAATATCTAATTTGACTTAAGGCCTCTTCCATGACATGGAACCCATACCCAAAACTGTTTGGGTGACCAAGAAGCTGAGACTAGATAGCCCAGAAACATAGGGTAAAACCAAATACTATTACTGTAAAAAAAAAAAAATAGCAATAAAATGACTCTTGATGACATTCTGCTATACTGATCCATGCCCTACACACAGAGAAGGTTCCTCCTGTGGGAAATAAAAAAAAAAAAAAGACAAAGACCTACAGCCAGACATTATGAGGAGAGTGGGTAACCTTGGAACACTCAGCCCTACATGGGATTTCTCCACCAGACCCTCCCCTCAGGGGTCAGGGAACCCTAAAGAGGTGACAGAAAGACTAACAGACAGAGGGGATGTAGGACACCAAGAAAACAAGACCCTCTAAATCAGCATGAACTCACAGAGACTGGTGCAGCATGCGCAGAGCCTGCACGGTTCTGCACCAGATGGGGTCCTAGAGCTAAAAGGAGAAATGGACACATCACCCCAGCCCAGACGCAGAAGCCATCTCTAATTGATAACCACTTGCAAATGAAAATTGAGTTTCCTCCAAGGGAGTCTCACTGGGAAAACAAAACTCTCTTAAGGGTAGATCACATGGCCAGCAGTAGATGGCCAACAGAAAATGAACTCAAAGGCATCTTTGGAGGGTCCTTGTCTCCTAATGTCATATATAAGGCTCTTCCTTTTTAAATTTTTTTTCTTATTTTTAATTTTATTTGTATTTATTTATTTTCTCTTTTTACCCTACAGGTCCTTTGCATATATATATATTACAGCTTCCAGTTTAGTGGGGTTTTTTTGTTTGTTTTGGGTTTTGTTTTCTTTTGTTTGAGGCAGGGTTTCTCTGTGTAGCCCTGGCTGTCCAGGAACTTACTATGTAGACAAGGCTGGCAGATCTAGCTGCCTCTCCCTCCTGAGATTCGGATTAAAGTTGTTCACCCCCATGCCTGACCAGTTTAGTGTTTTTATAGAATTCCTGAGTGTGCAAAGAAGTAGTGGATCTGTTTCTTGTGCTTTTTCTTGGGCTCTTTTCCTTCTGTGTGTTTATTTTGTCCTATTCCAATGTGTTAGTTTTTGTCTTAATCTTCTATTTTATCATTATCCCTTAAAGGCCTGTTTGTTTTCTAATGAACAGAGTGGGAGCAGATCCAGCTGGGAGAGGAGGTGGGGAGGACCTGGGAGGAGTAGAGGGAGGGAAAACTATAATCACGAGATATTGTGTAAGAAAATAGTCTATTTTCAATAAAAGGAAAAAATGCCAAAAATAAATAAAATAATTAATTAAATGAAGCCAAACCAAAACGTACAAGTTTATAATTCACTGATTTTTCTTAAGCTTTCATCTTATTTATATTCATGTGTGTGTGTGTGTGTGTGTGTGTGTGTGTGTGTGTGTGTGTGTAGGTGTGTGTGTGTGTGTGTGTGTGTGTGTGTATTTGTTTTTCTGTTGCTGCTATAACAAATTCTACAAACTTTGTGGCTTAGAACAATACATTTTAAAAAATAAATTCTTACTGTTCTGTAGATTAGAAATTCAAAATAAATGTCTCTGGACAAACATCCAAGAGATGGCAGGTGTTCTCCTGCAGGATAAGAGTTTGGGGAACCTGTGTCCTCACTTTTTCCAGCTTCTTGAGACCTCCATAATCCACAGCTCACCGTTTCTTCCACCTTCAGAATCCTCTGACCCTTCTCTGGCTACACTTCAGACTCCCACCTCGACTGGGATAGTTCTTCCATTAAAGAGTCTAGATAGAGTCCATCTCAAAAAAAAAAAAAAAAAAAAGCCAGAATAATAGTCCCATCCCACGACTCATAATCACACCAGCAAAATCTCTTTTACCACAAAAATGTATTATATTCTCAGCTTCCGGGGATTTTGATGTTGTTGTTGGGGACCTCTCCTGGAGCTGTCCCCTCCAAACCCTGCCCCTAAGAAAGCCTGCCACACATGGGCTCCACCCCTAGAGGGTATTTAGGATCTGGCCCAAGACTTCCCCTCATGTTTCCCTTTCATGGCTTCTCCTCTTCCTCTGGGATCACCCAGGAAAGCTCTGCTCAGATTAAACCTGGATTTGCTAATCCAGCCTGATCTGACTTAGTGCATCAGTGGTGGTGTTGCTGCTGGGGGATTTAAACTTTTCAGTTGTTGGGGATCAGGCAACTATTCCCCGGGATGGCTCTCTGACACACTGTCAGGCTGGAGAAGTTGCTCAGAATCCAGGTTCCTCCCACCTCGCCTGGCTTGTCTCCTGAGCACAGGGACAGGCTCACTCTGGAACTCACTTATCTGACCAAGGGGAGAAGTCTTAACCAACACCACCATCAAATAACCCCAGAAGATTAACTATCAGGATAAAAGATGCCACCATCTCCACACCTAGGACACCTGCCTAGACAGCTTTTCCAGTTTTTCTTCTTTCCACACATGGATGCACTCTACCACTGAGCTACATCTCTGGCCTCTCCACCCCCTTGGCTTTTCATCTGTTCTTCGGAGGGCAATTCCTGGAGATTGCTTAAGAGCCTTTATCTACCCACCGGGCCAACCTTTGTTCCTCCGTACATTCCTTTCCCTATCTCGCCCACAGCTTGCTGACAACACCCTCCAGAGGATTCCAAGCCTCGTCTTAGCTAAGTCCCCTTTCTTCTCTGTAGCTGAGGAATTATGAAAGCCACAAGCATCAGAACTTTTAGGAGAGATTAATCCTTTGTTCTGGTCTTGCCCAGTGCATACACTCCCTTATCTGCTCCTTGCAGCAACTGAGGGCAGCCAGGGTGGGTTTGGTTACTGAGACTTAGACATAAAGGCATCTGCTCAGGCACTTCAAAGGCTAAATCTGGTTTGCCCAGGCCCCTGTGTGTATGTGTACCTTAATCATCTCCTAAAAGGAATGTGCCAGAAACAATCGCTTTGCTACCCAGTGATGTGACCTAGCCAAATCTGTGTCCCCACCCTGAGAACAGGATTTCTCCTGAAATGAAAGCCCAAAGGTAGACTAACCAAAAGCACCTGGATCCAAGATGGTTGTCAGAGAGGCCACCAAACAACCTACAATTCCATTATCATCTAATTTCCGTACTAGGTGACATACGGGGGACATTTGTTTGAAGAGTGCCTGGCACAGCAAACGTTTGCAGTTATTTTCTGCTTGTCCGTGCTTCTCTAACTCCTCTAGACCTGACCAGCATGGAGTGGGTGGGAGCAATACTCGCTGCACTGACATCATGCACCAGCTGCCACACAGAGCTACGTGACACCCAGTCAGCTCCTTTTTGGAATTGTCCTAGGGAGAAGACAACCTGTAGAAAACAAAACCCCACCCATTTGTTTTGGGGAGCTGGGAGGAGGGCAGGGCAAGGGCTTCAGTGAAAGAAAGAAAGATCTAGACAAGGTAGGAGCAAAGAATGCCTACAGAGAACTCTGCTCTAAAGACAGGAGCTGGCTTCTGCCTGTAATCCCAGCATTCAGAAAGTAGAAACAAGAACTCTGAAAGTTTGAGGCCATCCTGGGCTATATAGTGAGATCCAAACCAGCCTGCTCTATGTGACAAAATACGTCCCTCTCCCCCCCACCCCCCACCCCCCACCCCCGCTGCAAAAAAAAAATACTTTTTTACTTAAAACTTGTAAGTATTAAAAAATTAAGCATGTGTAAACTCCACAATAGTCATAATAAATAATAAACCTTCAATGAATGAGCTATATCCAGTTGATCAGAGGGATTTCTCTGGCTTCCTTTTTGGATGCCTTTTTCAATTTAGTGTGGAGTCTACTGTCCTCTTCTGGAAAGAATGGGAATTGAACCTTACTTTGTGCTTGTGGACGTCTGAGGCCAGTTTCCCTGTGAGAGTGAGCTAGAACGGGCAGGTGGCTCCAGACAACGGAGAAGCGAGATGGAAACAGATGAAGGTTGCAGCATCGTGGCATCTTTCTCAAAATATGAAGAAAGGTTTCTATGGCCTGTTTAAACTTGAGTAATGATTCATCTGAAAAATGGAACTGAAGTGGTGACTTGGTTCATAAAGTATTAGATGGAGATCTGAGTTCAGATGATGAGAACCCAAAAGCTGCATGCCTGTAATCACTGCGCTAGAGAGACGCAAAGGTGGACTTCCAGGGCTTGCTGGTCAGACAGTCTACAGCGTGCTCCAGGTTCACTCTTTCTCCAAAAAATAAGGTGGAAAGCAATTAAAGAAGGCACCTAATGTGAACTTCTAGCTTCCACAAACATGTGCATACACATGTATATGCAACTGTATCCATATACATAGGAAAACCCTCTACTAAATGTTATTCATGAGCAGACAGCATTTATAAGGATCCTGGCTTAACAAGGAGGGGACTCAGACTTGGGAGTCGTGTTGGTCTGAGTTCAATAGTTAAGATGCTTATAGGAGTGGCTGAGTAACTAGGAAGAAACATGAGGGAAAAAATGTGTTTTCTTTCATCAGAATATATATATATTTTAAATTTATCTCCAAATTAATCAAGTATACACTTAAAACCTACACCTGTTGAATGTGTTACAATCCAAATTAAAGGAAAGTGATAAGGAGAGAAGACTGGAGAGAGAAAAGAAAGGAAAGGAAAACACTGGGGTGGGGTGGGGAAATCTTAGCTGTAGTGTCAAGACAATGATCTCAACTTGTTCACCCTGCCCCACCACACCCTTTCTAAGTGTCCTTGCGCCATCTGTGGGCCCTGGAACCTCGGGAAGAGACAGCCTCATGCAGAAGCTATGCGGAATCTGCTGGTGCAGCTGTGAGCAGAGCCAAAGCAGCCGAACCTGTAACTTGACACAGGGAAAGGGAAGGTTGGTGGAGAGAGATGGCAGCCCCTGAAGGAAACAGAGATTCCAGCAAAACAAAACGTGGTTGAAGAAAATTCCACCCCCAGTTCAGCAGTGAGAAACAATCATGCAACTAAGTATCATTTAATTTAGAAAGTCAAGATAAAACTGTATTTGAAAGTTGAAGGGCAGGGAAGGGACCAGCCAAGATATTCAATGTCCATCTACTATTAAAGGAAAACAGTAGATTATATCAAATTGCTATCAAATCAAGAAAAAGCTGGGCAACTTCCATACTATAATAATCCTGCTGCAGTATTATAACAATAGTAGTAATAATAATAATAGATAAGAATATGAAAATAGAGGATGGCAGCAACTGATAGGAGCAGATACAGACACCCACAGCCAAACATTAGGTGGAACTCGGGGAACCCCTCAGAAGAGGGGGAAGAAGGATTGTAGGAGCCAGAGGGTCATGGACACCACAAGAAAATGGCCCACAGTGGGGTTGGGGATTTAGCTCAGTGGTAGAGCGCTTGCCTAGCAAGCACAAGGCCCTGGGTTCAATCCTCAGCTCCAGAAAGAAAATGGCCCACAGAATCAACCAAGCAGGGCTCATAGGGGCTCCCAGAGACTGAAGTGACAATCAGGGAGTCTGCCTGGGTGTGTGCTAGGTCCTCTACATATATGTTACGGTTGTGTAGCTTGGTGTTCTTGTGGGACTCCTAACAGTGGGAATGAGGTATGTCTCTGAGCATTTCACCTGCTCTTGGGACCCTTTTCCTCCTACTGGGGTGCCTCATCCATCCTTGATATGAGGGTTTATGCCTAGTCTTATGGTAACTTGTTATGCTGGGTGGCCTGCTCTTTTCTGATAGGAAATGGAGAAGTGGATCTGGAGGAGAGGAGAGGGGGCAGTGGGGAACTGGAAGGAGTGTAGGGAGGGAAAACTGCCGTTGAGAGCTGATGTATGAGAGAAGAGTACATCATCTTAAAAAAATAAAGAAAAAATAAATGAAAGAAAATAGAGGGTGGGATTCATTAGCCATAAAGAGTGGCTCAAAAACTGTTGAATTTTTGAAGATCTTTTTTTGAATTTTTGAAAATGTATTTATGTGTATGTGTGTGCATCTGTGTATACTATAGGCATGCATGCAGGTGCCCATGGAGATCAAAGGCAGGTGCTGAGGTTACAGGTGGTTGTGAGCTGCCCAGGGTGGGTGCCAGGAACTGAACTTGGGTCCTTTGGAGGAGCACTCTTAAATGCTGACCCATCTCTCTAGCCTGAAACTGTTGCAACTTTAATATGTGCCCATTGGTGGAATAGAGCACAACTGTTATATGTTAACTAACTGCTCTCTGGCTGGATTTGAGGACTGTTCCACAAGACAGTCTCCATGCCTAGTATTGTAAACTGAGTCAAAAACCCATGGTGGAGGGGGTCTTAGGACCTAAGTGAGAACATACTACTCCTGCATGGCTAAATTGACACAGCATCAAACCACCTTCTAAATGGCTATATTTATATGATAAACAAAGGCTACTCTCCACCTTAATTAAAGAAAATTCTGTGGTGATATTTTAATTGTGCTGAAATGTGATTTTACTTGTATGTTAATAAATAAAGTTTGCCTGGAGATCAGAGGTCACACAGCAAGGTCACATAGCCATAAACAGGAGTCAGGCAGTGGTAGCACATGCCTTTAATCCGATCACATGGCAGACAGAGTCTCTGTGTGGTCAAGGACACAGCCAAGTGTGGTGACATGAGCCTTTAATCCCAGTACCAACCATAGAGACTTGGAGGTCTGTATAGACAGGCAGTGATGAGGAAGTAATGTGGCTGGGCTTAGAGCCAATGAGAAGGCAGAACAGGAAGGCAATAAAAGTGCAGGTTAGGCAGGAAGAAGCTCTCTCTGGGGAAGCGATGGCAGCGAGGTGGTAAGATAAGGTAGTCGTGGCTCTTCGCTAGTTCTCTGCTCTCTTTGGCTATTACCTCTGTGTTTGGCTCTGTGTTTCTTATTTAATAAGACTGTTTAGAAATTCTTCTACAAACTTCTCTTTGCAGTGAGTGGAGGTGAACATGGAACCTATGGCTGCACAAGATGCTAAGAATTAGGCTGTTGTGGTCTCAGCCCTCAACAGCACATCTGTACCCATCTATTCCTTAAGGCTTAGTGATCATCTTGGAAGAGAAGGCAGAAAGAAAGAACGATCTGGGAGACAGTGAGAAGAGCTATGAAATGCCATCTTCTAGGCATGAGATGACCATGGCAATCATGAACTAGCAGCAACTATGTTTACTGGCACTAGGTCAAAACAAGACTGTCCTGGCCAAAAGTCAGCTGTTGACTGGGGAGGGCCTCGTGGAACTCCATCACTTACTGTTGAACTACTGGCAGCTAACAGATTCTAGAGGGGGCGGCATAGTATCTAATTGTGTGCCAACTGGTGAGCCCATCATCCAAACCCATGGTCCCAGATGACCCGAGTTAAACTCAGTCAGAAACAAAACAAAACAAAAAAGTCATGAATGGAAAAATGAGATTTGTGAGGAAGTGGGACTTGCATGGTGGGAAGGAGATAAGAGAGAATGTGGGAGAAAGTAACTAGAATGTACTACATAACATATATGGAATTGTCAAGAAACAAAAGTTGTTAATAAAAACCTGCCATACTTTTCATATATGAGGCATTTTGTTTTAGCTATGGTCATGCATTGTTTAATAGTTACAGTCTATCAATCCATTATGATGAAAGAATCTTTAGGTATTTTCCTGGTTGTGGGAACATGAACTCAGCCTGGTGGTATAGGCCTGCCATCCTAGCTTCACAGGATGGAGGCCAGAGGATCGTAAGTTCAAGGGGTGTGTGGGATATGGAATGAATTCAAGACAAGCCTGGGTAACTGAAACAAAACAAAAAGCAAAAACAAAGGCTGGAGGTATAACTCAGTGTACAAGCACTGCTTGGTTGACAAATCCTGAAGGTGTGGCCCAGCAGACTCCTAGGCTACATGGCATAGCCTTCTGTGTTCCTAAGCCACAAATCCGCAGGGCTCATTTCTGTAACTGAACGCTAGAGACAATGGTAGAACAATTCAGGTAACTCCGCAAGTGGTTAAGCATTTGAGTATCTAAATGTATCCACATAAATAAAAGGTACAATGGCAGGACAGTATGAGAGCCGCAAAGGCACACCCACTGGGGCACGTCCCCTAATGGAACTTACAGGACTAGAAGTCTGGGAGTCAGGGACTGGGTGGGGATGGAATGCGGAAGATGTCACCATACCCTGCTGAAGACCTTATGAGCACTATGCACATGGACTTCGCTACATCTATTTTTTAATTATTTTAAATAATAAACTAATTTAGGTTTCTCTAACATTTTTCCTTTAAAAAGCTTTTAATTTTTCTGGATTTCTAAAATTTTTTTTGTCAAATAATACTTGCTAAAAAATATACAACTATACAAAAATATTTTTCTAGGTGAGCATAGTCATGCGTGACTGTGATTACAGGACACAGAAGGCTGGGGCAGGAGGATTGTTTTGAGTTCAAGGTAGACCTATGTTACTTAGGAAAACCATCTATAACATACAACAAACAAAAATAAACCCACTAAAATATTTTGTCTTTACAGATTCATTATATAAACTTGTTGCTGCTTTTAAATTTAAATTTATTTTTTTAATTAAAAATGAAGACAAAAATATATACAGTAGTCAGGCCTGTACAAGGTTTTCTACCTTTTTCTTACTGGAAGTTCTCCAGAGGTAAAATCTTGCATGGAGCTGTCATTGCCCCTACAATAACAATGCCTGAATTCTTCTGAACAAATCCTAAAGGACCTCCCTGAAGCTATTTTAAATACATTAAGTAGGGGCTGCAGATGGAGTTCATATTAGATGCACAAAGCTAGGGGTCCCATCCCCAGCACCAATATAAACAGTGTGGTGGCACATGCCTGTAATCCCAGCACTCAACTCTGGAGAATAAGGAAAGAGGATCAGAAGTTCAAGGCCAGCCTGGTTACATGAGACCCTGTCTCAAGTGTGTGTGTGTGTGTGTGTGTGTGTGTGTGTGTGTGTGTGTGTGTGGTGTGTGTGTGATCATCATAAAAAGTATATAATGGGGGCTGGAGAGATGGCTCAGTGGTTAAGAAAAAGGACCTGAGTTATCGCCCAACAACCACAAGATGGCTCACAACCTTCTGTAACTCCAGTTTCAGGGGATCTGTTCTCTTCTGACCTCCAAGGACATCAGACATTCACATGGTACAGGGACATGCATGTAGGCAAAATAGTCATACATAAAAAAGTAAAATAAACAAATCTTTAAAAAGTGCAACATGGTAAATACATAAACCCACTAACATGGTTATTTATTGTCAGTAGTAAGCATCACACACATAACTGTGCTCAACTTTGATATGACTGGCCTGGAAGGTTTATTTACACCAGTATCTCCATAGACAAGCATGACATTAAGACAAATCACTGGGAAAGGGGAATATTTGAGCTTTATTATAATCTCATGGGACCACTATCATATTCAATCCACCATTGACTAAAGCATCTTTATGCAGGAGACTGTGTAATGACTCAACCTGGTGGACAAATCTGAACAGACCTTGATCACTCTCCTGCCTCTGCTAACACTGTGTTCTTCATTCTCTAGAACAAGAATAAAAGGGGGAGGAAGAGAAAGGGGAGCTGGAAGGACAAAAGGAGAAGGAGGGCAGGGAAGAGGAGAGGGGGAGGAAAAGGAGAAGTGGAAGTATAGAGGAAAGAGGGCAGAGAAGAAAACGGGGAAGGGGTTTACAATTGTATTTCTGAGATGGAGGTGCAGGCTTGCTGCCTCTCAACTTTGCTAAAGGCTCTTCACAGAGGCCCTGTCCCTGACTCTCTGAAAGCTATCCCCAAATCTTATACATGCAGAGGAAACACAGAAAGCCATGTCTGCAGAAGCTGATGCTTTGGCACAGAGATGTGACAGGACAATGTCTGGCTCACATAGACAGGCAGGACAGGAAGATGTGTGAATCAGTCAGCTTTCTTGCCACTGTGACTAACTCCTGTAGGACAGCTGGAGGCTCCTGGTTTCAGAGGGCTCCAGCCCATGGCTAATGGCCCTCCATATTGGGGCAGAATGTTAGGATGGCACATGGCAGAGGTCCTTATTCATCTAAAGGTGGCCATGAAGCAGGAGAACAGGAAGGAGCCAGTACAAGACAGTCCTTTGAAAGACCCCCACCCCTGTGACACACTTCCTTCAACCGTGCCTCACCTTACAGTTTACAGAACCTCCTAAAATAACACCAACCACTGGGAACCAAGCATTCAATACGTGAGCCTCAAAAGGGATATTTCATATTCAAACCTAACACTTTGTTTACGCCTACCCCCGTTACTTACGATTGCTCTTCTCTTAAGCCCCTCCCAGTATAGGCGGAGAACTGTCTGGCTGTATTCTTCCATGATCCAGAGAGTGTGTGTCTGGTACATAAGGTTGTAGGGTGAATTCAGGAGGCCCAAACTGCATAATCTATATGGATTCTGGTGATGGCCCATGTAGCTCTGTCTACACAGTTACAACTAACAAGAACTAACTAAAGACCCCTAAGACTTCCTGCTGCATGCCATCTGTGGGATCTGAAGTGCTATGTGGACAGGTTACATTCCTTCATGTCAACCTCAGAGGACTTACACGTGAGAGTGACAGTGTGCAATCTTTTCTAACAGTCACTTCTTCAACTCATGCCTTACCATAGAAGAATAAATCCCATAAGGAAGACAACACACTGGGAGAGAATATTCTTCAAGTCACCCCAGTCTCAGCTCACTGACATTGTAGGACCACTCTACTGTGGACGCATTCTGAGGCTCTGAGGATACCATAAGCAGACCTTTCTAGAAGGTGCAAGCCATGTTAATCCTAGCTTCTTGGACTTGGGTTCCTCCCCATATGAGTTTTCCTGTCTCTCCCACACCACTTTCCCTGCCACCATCCTAAATATCTTTTTTGTATTTCTCCAACCCCCTCTATTCAGTCTGCTTCTCCATGAGATGTGGCAGTGCCACACATTTGTATTGGGAAATGAAGCCTTTACGTTTGTCTATACTCTGAGAGTGTCCAACATCTTGCTGGCCTTTTCTTCTGCCTTCTTTGTTCAACCATCATTGAGTGCTCTTTGCGCTGTCTCCTTTTATGAGGAGAAAAGTACATCTCAGTTGTTTTGTTGGGCAGATCATCTGCTGCTTGGAACAGCTGCTGCCTTTTCACTGGATTGACATTTTCAGTTTTTGAAGATTGTTAGGACCTGCCAATGTTTGAGGCTTACCATGCATTCTTTTTATGTTCCTTACAGGACCACTAATAAAGACTAAGTTTATCCTCCAGATAACTTCGGCTAAATTCCTCCTTTGTTTTGAAACGTGCACTAGCTGTCCCTGTAACAAGGCTGACTTTTATTACAAACCCCACCCACATGGATGTGCCCCCTCCCTTCCCTCTTAAAAGCTCTGGTGGCCTGCATACGCCTCTCTCTCTCTCTCCCTCCCTCTCCCTCTCCCTCTCCCTCTCCCTCTCCCTCTCCCTCTCCCTCTCTGCCTTCATTGGGAACTATGGCTTAGACATTCAGGTAAAAAATGTGCTAATTTCACCTTTAGGCTTCTTCAAACTGTGAGAAGCATGTCATTTGCACTAAATGATACAAGTCTATCTGGTTCTGCAAATCAAGGAAGTCTAGTTTTAAAGCCAAACTCCCAAAAACACATCCACTAATCAGATTATTCATTGTCTAAGTGACACAGATTGATTGAGAGTCGGCCAAAATGTGTTCTAGTGAATTAGGGTTTGTCCTGAACCTATCCAGCTCCCAGGGGAAAACATAGTCATCCAGGTGTCACTCTGGGTCGAGGCTGAACATCCCTGTCTGACATCAAGGTACCTCCACAGCATCCTTTCTCCACCTCTGTCTCTGCTATTATCCCCCACCCAGACCTGAGCATCCATGAATAGTATGCACTAACTTGGGTTGTTGGTAAATTTTATTCTGTTTGCTTAAACAAACGAAAACTACATAGGGTGCGTGTCATGTCTCCCGTACCCTTGCGTCTCCATCACCCAATAACCATTTCAAAAATGTAGCAAAATTTACAACACCCACTGTATTTTCCCACACACTCTCTCCTGCCACAAAGAGGCATCTGGCTTATCATGTCTGCATTGGATAACGACTTACTCATTGACACGTGTGAACAATGAACGACTTATTCTGCTCCTAGTGTTAGGAAACACACATTGGGAGACATTTCAAGTTTCTTTTTGCTTCATGCAGAGAACTCTTGAGTCTAATGCAATGTTCTTGGTTTGGGGTTGTTTTTTGTTTTGTTTGTTTTGTTTTGTTTTCTGTTTTTCAGCCATTTTTATTTTTAAGAGTTTAAGAGGTTCAGGAAAGATACAAACACATGAGAAATCACAAAAACAGACGTAACTCAAGCCTAAGAAAGCTGCTTGTTTTCTTTCAGTTGGGTAATGAAAAAGTAGGAAGGCTTCATTTAATGAGGGTGAAGTCATTTTACACATACACCTACACATAAAGATATATATATATATATTTAAAATAAGCAAAAGACTGTCTATTGAAGCTCAACTGGGAAAATCAGGGGAAACGAATCACAGGACAGAGATCAAGTCTCATGATCTGTTGGGAATATGTCAAAGAAAACCAGAGCAAAGCCAGGCTTGCCATTGGTCCCTCTGGTTTCGCAGGTACGTTGTTCAGGACTGCCTGCAGGAAGTGAGTCATCCCTTGCAGAACTTGTCACAACTCAACTTCAATCAGCCTCACTTTGGTCTGGCAGGAAGTAGCACTGCCCTCCCACAAAAAGTAGGCCACCTATGGCGTCAAAGCACAGAGGGAGGAGTGGTGGGTTGCACAGGTGAGTAAGGGCAAGACATCACTGAGAAGGGAGGAAGGGAGACACCCAGATGAAAAGAAAATAAAACCGTCCAATGGTCCACAGTGAACTGGTCCCTGGGGAACAGGTGGTCACTGAAATCCAAGCCTTATGGAGTCATCTGGGATGGGGCACAAGTATCACCCTCTTCAGCTACTCCTCACTTCCAGGATCATCACTGTTCTCCCCTAAGGGAAACTCCTTTGTGGGCTTCTGGGTTGCATACATCTGGGTCTCCATGGGGCATTCCTGGCTCAGAATAGCCTGCAGCAAGAGACAAGTATAGATATTACTGCATAGCTTTGACCATCCTGTTTCTTGTCCACACTAGTATATCCAAGTTTAGTGTTAGAAAAACTCAAGATGTAAGTATAGCATCCTCTTTCTGCCTCATGGATAGGCCCAGGACTTCCAAAGTACCCGGGCATACCAAGTCCAGTCAGGACAAACATCTGATGTGCTTGTGTTTGAATTCTAGCATAGCAAGAATTCTAGGCATAGCAAGAAGTTGGCTGAAATGAGTACTCCTCCCTCCAGATCTTCTGCCTATTCCTGTTCCTTTGAGTAGCTTCTACATCCTACTTGAGTCCGTGAGGCCCCTAAGATGCTGGGATGTTCACGCTACAAGAAGAGCAAAGTAGCGTACAATGTGCAGGATCTTCTACCTGGAGACTATTTTTTTTTAACTTTAATGACATGGCTTAAGCTGCAAGCGTAAGGACTGAGCTTGACTCCCCGGTACCCGTATAAAAGACTGTGCATGATCATATGCCTGTAATCCTAGTACTGGTGAATAGAGACAGGCAGGTCTTGGGAGCTCACTGGACAGCCAGCCAAGACAAAAGGGCAAGCCTCTAGTACACTGAGAGGCCCTGTCTCGAGGCAATAAGGCAAAGAATAATAAAAGAAGACAACACCCTCCTCTTACACACTCACTTGCATGCGCCATACACAGACAAAATAAATGAAGTAAAATTTTTAAAAGGCATCCCCAGATAAGGATAAAGGAAGATTCAAATGAATGAGCATGTGAGTAGATGAATGAACATACTCAATGGGATGCTGCTGTTTATAGAAGAGATAACTTAGTACATTGAGTCTTGCTATAGTAACCACAGGATGCCTTTTACAGCCAATATTCCTGACTCTCGGTAAGATTGTCATTTTTCTTTTCTTTTTTTTTTTAAATTTAGTTTTGTTTTGATTTGATTTTTTTTATGAGTGGGTCTTATGAAGGCCGGACTAGCCTTTGATTCCAGATGTAGCTGAGGATGGCCTTGAACTTCGATCCTATGATCCTATCCTGTCTCCCAAATGCTGGGACATCAGATGTGGGTGACCACGCCTGCTCCCCGTTTTTTCCTTCTTTACGTAAGATCCAGATAATCGGGGACCTGGTTGCTTAGAGAAAGAAGGGAAAGTAAAGGATGAAAGGGAAGGAGAAGTGTGTTAGGAAGAACAGAAATGCTACAAAACAGAGACAGGGCCAGCAGAGAGGAAATGAGCTCAAAGTGAAGGGCCAGGGGAGCCCAGGAGGAAAGAGACATGTATTTTATTCAGCACTCAGAGTGCCTTACAAGCTTCTCCTCCTTAGCTGGGGGGTTCTGCAGGAAGCAGCAGAGAGGGGCATAGACGATATTGATGACACCAATGATGACCATGAGCCACGGGAAGCCAATGACCTGTACAACAGCACCCCCAGTAGATGGGCCTGTGGAAAAATAAATCAAATTCCAAGTGTTTGTCAGATCAGTCACCTGTAAAACACTATGCTAGGGACAGTGGGTAACCACAGAGGCTGTATCAGATTCCACTATCTTCAGATCCCTAAGAGAATAAGGCCTCTGGTTCCACATCCATGTAAGCTACAATGGAGAGGGGAGACTGGGTCACTTACACCTGGGAGCTCCCATCTGCCCCCAACCAACATACCAATAGCAAAGCCCATGCAAAATGCCACATCAGCGATGGCGTAGACACTCCCATACACAGAGGTGTGGCGTAAGTCCACCAGGTATCCCATGATGGGCATCAAAGAGGAATCCACCATGCCTGTGGCCAGAAAAAGCAGGATGTTATCAGTCAGCTTACCCATAGCTACAGCATCTCCCTCCACTCTGCCTCCTTGGCCTGCTGTCCCCATACTCAGTACCAACACAGGTCCAGGTAGGAACCAGGAGCCCACCTCTGCACATCTGCCAGCTTCCCTCCCCTTCCTGCCTTTCCACCATCCTCTTCTGATGGGAAAATGATGAGGAAAGGAACCCAACCCAAAGGAAATTTTCAAAGGCTTCTTTTTGACTTTGAGGGCACCACTTACCTATGGCAAAGCCAAGGCCTGCATTGGGGCCAATGAGGCCAAAAATATTGTGAGCCAGAGGCACCTGGAAGGGGATGGAAGAAGAGTTCTTCAGAGTGCCACTGGGATGGGGGCACAGAGGGCAGAGTTTCCATATGACATATATTTGAGACATGTGCTACATCCGTTACCTCTGATTTCTCACACCTTCTTTTGAAGAATAATCTTTCTTTCCACTTTGATCACACGAAAACTGGGCTGGTATAAACCGAAGTTATAAAGCCAATAAGCAGCAAGATCAACTTTGAACCTCAGACTCAGTTCCATTATTATCATAGCAAGGGACCCTTTCTTCATCATCTGCCACTCTCTACCAAACACACACTGCTGTCCTCACTGGTCCTGTGGTCATTTTTCTTTTCATCATTGACATCATTGAATTTGCTTATTTATTTTACAGTACTGGGTATTGAACCTAGGGCCTTGTGCACATTAGGCAACCCCCCTTCTATTTCTTTTGAGATAAGGGGTCTCACTGTTTCCCAAGATAGATTTGAGTTTACTCTGTAGCCCAGGCAAGCCCTGAACTTCTGATCCTCCTATCTTAGCCTCCTGGGGTAGTTGGCATTAAAGGCCTATACCACCCAATTAAGTCCTAACATCTTATTTGAATCTCCCAACTTGGTAGCCCTAGTAACCAAAAAGGAAAAAAAAAGAAAGAAAGAAAGAAAAAAACCGAGCCCAACAGTTCACAGCTCATCAACTGGAGAGATTGGTGACATTGCTTGGGTACCACAAGAGCAAGCTATGGCATGCATTCACCCTACTGAAAGCCTGTCCTTCCCTTTCAGGCACTGTTCCTACCCTTTTCTTGGTACCTGTTACCCCACCCACTATTCCATCACACAGCCCTCCAAGGTTTAGCATCCCATTTAGCATTGACAACTCATTATACTTATGGGTAACCCCTCAAGAGGTGCTCATATTTATCAATGGCAGGGCTGACTTGCTGAGGGCTTTTCATGTGCCCTCTCCATGCCACAGTCTATGTGGATTACTTCAAACATCCTGTGAGATGCAAGCAGAATCCTCAAGTGAGACTACTGAGCAGGGAGGTGACTCAGTAGCTCAGGGCCACACAAATGGCAAGTGGCAAAGCTGGTGTGGAAGCATGAGCTCATGCCTATCTCCAGGGATTCCAGCTCATCCTGGGTGCAGTGCTCAAAGCTCTACATACCCCTTGAGCCTGGAGCCAAATGGACTGATGGACTGATGGTCTCCACTGAGACCAGGAGATAGTAAAGGCCTAGGAGTGCAAAGGCCTCTTAAAGATGGAAATCCCTGCTTTCTTCTTCTTCTACCAAATTTTCTGGTTCTAGAGACTGAGCCATTGGTGGTACCTGCCCTGGTGGCTGGTGGGAACTGTCACAGCAGATTGAACAAATGGAGTCATAAAACACCATTGGCTGGCCGGCTCCAGAAATAGATACCAACATGTTTCACTTCACATGTCTATGTGCACAGCCTCACACCTCTGGTTCCTCCCACCCACAGCCCTACGCCTCTGCTTTCCCCCCTTCTTTTGATGGCATGCCGTTTCAGTGGATGGCATCTCCTCCAGCACCAATGTCTGTTCATGTACAAATAGTTTTCTAGAAACTCCTACCAAGTCAGCCTGCTGCTCATTTGAAGCGAAACTGTCTTAAAATGTCCAGTGTGCTTCCTTTTTCAAGTGGGCCTTGTACTTACACAGAGCAAGCTGACTCCTACTGCCACCATTCCAACGAGGGAGCACAGCCACCTGGAAGACAAGCGCATCATCACACACTGTCTGCAGAGAGACGGCTACTACCTGCCACCTTGGCCAGTCCTGCACACCCTAATTTAATCCCTTAGATTAGGGGAAGGAAGTGCACAGAGACTACAGGAGCAGGCTGAACCCCTTCTGTCCCTGTCATTTTCTTGACCTCGTCTCCTCCCTGACCTCACAGCTCTCCTCATAGCAGTGTCTGGAGTAGGACAGTGGGGCATAGCTTGTTTCCCTTAGAACTGGTCTGCTGGTTCCAAAGGCACTCGGCTCTTGGGAGATGCTCGTGCACTTGATTACTGGTGTTTGCCTGTTCAGGTTACTTCCTTTTTATAGTTTTTATTTATTATTATTTGTGTGTGAGAGAGAGTGTGTGGGGGGGGGGGGGGTGACATGAGAGGAGGCACACCACAGCACGCATGTTCAAGTCAGAGGACAACGTTGTGGAGTGGGTTCTCTCTACCTTTATGTGGGTTACAGGGATTGAACTCAGGTCACTAGGCTTTTGCAGCCAATGCCTTTACCCACTGATTCCTCTCTATAGCCCAGTTCAGACTCTACCTACTCGTAATATACATGGTCTTACAAATCCATCTCAAAAACCACATGGAAATATGCATACCTCTTCATACCTATAACAGTGCTTTCAAATGTGTTTTTAGAATCTTTGTGCTGAGTTACAATGATAAAATTAAAACCAACACTATTTCGTCATTGTAGTAGGGGAAGAGAATCTAGATTCATACTTCTTGCCCCCATCGTGGGTTTCTGTTGTTCCTGTCTAGAGTGCCCTGGAGTTCCATGGAATAGACTTTGACAACTGCTGCCCCAAAATACACACTGCTTTCTTTTTCTTTTTTGCAGCTGTTGGCTATTGGGCTGGCATTACCTCTTTAGCTGGAAAGGAAGGGCTATCTCTATGTAACCACTGCCTCTTCTAAAGCAGTCAGCTCAGGATAACCCATCCTCTATACTGCCCTCATCACCTACTTGTCAACCTCCCTCATGGCAATTTTTATCATTGTGTCCTAGACTGTCTCAGAGAAGCTGTCCCAAGTACAGGGACAAGCTCAAAGGACACTGTTAAGTGATAGCTCAGTCATTCTTCCAGTTTCCCAGGCTACATACCGACCCATCTTGTTGGCCAACACACCAAAAAGGTTCGTGCCAATGAGGTAGGCCACACTGGCAGGCAAGAAGGCCAGACCTGTGGAGGACACAGAAGCTCACCTTAGGACGTGCTCAACTTAACCTAAAGAAAGCACCTAATTTCCTACAGTTCAGCAAAGTACTCCTGATACCTCCAGGTCCCCAAGCCACATTGTTGTCTGCTTTGAAGATCTTTGTGCAACTCCAGAGCAGAAGTCTCAGGACCCCACAGCCCTGCTTTCCTCAGGAACAGGGCTTTCTTTAGTTTCAATATATTTAATATGCTCTCAGCTCCCAGACTTCCTGACAAGTGACTCGGTAAGCCACTGGCACGTATAAGATTGACTTGGCTATCAGCACTAGAGTGTGAGATTCCTGGGAAGTCAAATCCCTCACTTGCTTGTCACCTGTCCTCTTGTGGCTTTGCCTGTGGTCTTTGCCTTTCTGAGCCTTGACTCCCACATCAGAGTAGAGCGAAGCTGTCACTACATGCTGCCAGGTAACGGTGGGAGCAAGTTGGAAAATGTTTGTGAAAGCCTTTCATTAACTACTGTCCTGGCCACATGCCTTTATGATAGTAGAGTGAGATGATCTGGAACATGGGTTTTGGAGCACACAGTTTGGGGTTCAGTATGTGACTTGGCCACTTGTGAACTATGTGACTTGGAAATTGTACTTGTTATTTCCGAGTTCTTTCCCCCCCCCCCAATGTTTTTCCTTCTTTCTTGTGTTCTGTCTGATGAGCTTTTACCATTGGCAGGTATTCTTAAGGCCAGTAATTGAGCAGTAAGTAAGAGCAACACAGAAGGGCTGGAGAGATGGCTCAGTAGTGAAGAGCACTGGCTGCTCTTACGGATTTGATTCCCAGGACCCTCATGGTGGCTCACAACTGTCTGTAACTCCAGTTTCTTGGGCAGTAGGCACGAATATGGTGCATAAAACATACATATAGGCAAAACACCCATGCACATAAAATATAAAATAAAATTTCTTTAAAAAGATAAACATAGAAACAAACACAGTGCAAGTCTGTAATCTCAATACAGGGGTGGCCATAGGAAACACAAGAAAAATGAGCTGTCTTCTCTACCAAAGCATTAAACAAGAGAAGGGAAACGCTATTTTAATAGAAAAATTATTTTAAAAAATAGAAAAAATACAAAAATTGGCATTTTCTCCAAAATCAGAATATATGGTCAAATGTTTTATTGTGCTTATCAGCTGCGCCAGTGTCCACTAACCAGTCAGGTAAGAATGCAAAGCCAAGTTCTAACCACTGAGAGAGAGGCACAGGAGCCCCATGGAGTGCTTGCTTGATTAAGCAGTTAGCAGATAAGCACCCTTCTACCTTTTTGCCTTACAGAAGTACTTTGGATAATGTGGCCATTTTTCTTGAGACCCCTGATGGCTGTTCTCTAGGCTGAATGGAGAGGATTGTAAATTCAAGGTCTACATAGCAAGACACTATCTTAAAACACACGAGTACAAGCAAATAAACCCAAAGGATGATCATAACTCAAAGGGAGTTCACATTCAAGGAGAGACAGATAGTGAATGATAAAATAGTTTATTTTATTATGCTAAGTAATAATGCTAAAATAAACACTAAAAAGTTAAATGAAAAAGATGTTTGAAAAAATGTGAAAGAAATTTCATGTAGCCATATGTCAGTGTGACTGGAGGAAAGACAACCAAGCATTTGGGAAGCCAAGGAAAGGCTGAAGGATGGTGCTCAAGCTGAGACCTTGTACCAAAAAAGAGAAGACAGAAACATGTGCAGCACCTCACATGAGCTCAGAGGCATAAAGAAACCACTTAGTGTGCTACAGGAGCAGGAAGGCTGCCTGGGTGGCTGGGACCTGTGAGCAGAGAGCACACGAGAAGTTTCAGAGAGGAATTACACAGCCCAACTTGTGTTTTCTATAAACTCTTAGAAGAATGGGTTCACAGTATAGGATTCCTTTTTTTTTTTTTTTCTTCATAACCCTGACTGTCCTGAAACTCACTATGTGGACAAAGCTAGATCTGAACTCACAGAGATCTAGCTGCCCCTGCCTCCTGAGTGCCAGGATCAAAGGCGTGTGCCACCACACCCAGGTTAAAATGTTTTCCTCATGTGTATCAGTGTGTGCCTGCTTGTCCATATGTGCACCATGTCTATATGTGCACCTTGTCCATGAAGTGCCATCAGTAGGCATCAGGTTCCCCTGGAACTGGAGTTCCACATTGTGAGGCACAATGTGTGTGCTGGTGATAGAACCCCGGTCCTCTGGAGAAGCAGGAAGTGCTCTTAACCCCTGAGCTATCTCTTTAGCCCAAGGGTGGAATTCTTATCTTTGAAAGGTAGCACAGTAGGAGAGGAGAAGCTGATGAACTGAGGGGTGCAGCTAAGGAGGCAAGGGGAGTCATGGGAATGCTCCAGCCATCCCCAGAGAGAAGGCAGCATCTGAGGGCACAGGGCAGGAAAGGGGACAGATGGTGACAGAACCGTAGGAGCCCCTTGGAAGATGAAAGGGAGTATATAATAGCGGCATATGGGAAGACCATTAGCAGAAAAACATACTTTAGATTTGTGGTCATAAATGCCAGGTGAGAGCTGGGTATGGTGGCATATGCCTTCAATCCCAGATACTCAGGAAGCTGAGGCAGGAAGACCGCAAGTTCAAAGCCAGCCTGGGGAAGTGAGTGTAGCCTATCTCACAATAAAATATGAAAGGCTGGAAATTCACCTCAGTGGCAAAGTGTTTATCTAACATATGTGAGATGCTAGGTCTCTGCTACTGCAATAATAAAGAAAATAGGGATGGATCTCATGGTAGAGCACTTGCCTAGCATTCATGAGGCCCCGAGTTCAATTCCCAGCACTACAAAAAGTAGAATAAGATAAGGGGAAATAATCCTGGCCGTGTGTTATACTGTTGCTCTGTTTGCTGCTCCTCACAGAGTCAGGGCTAGAAGGTCTAACCAGGGCTAGGACTTTGCCAGAAAAGAATCTCAGAAGCCAAGAAGAATTTCAAAGGAAGTGACATTTGTGCAGGGCTCAAGAAGCCAAACTGAACTTTTTTTTTAACTGGGGGTGTGGGGGGGGGGGGGGGGGGGGGGGGGGGTTGGGGGGGGTGGGGTGGGGTACAGGGGGGTGGGGGTGCAGGACAGGAGGAGTAGTGGTGGAAAAAGAAAAAGACCTGAGCCAGGTAGATGGCTGGTCTCAGTGACGTTAAAGAATGTGGAAGGTGCAAAGTAGCTTGCCTGGAACTGAGATTCCCGAGGATTAGTAGTGGTGTTAGCAGCAAGGGCGTACACAGGATTGAGTGGTTAAATTGGGAGAAAAGAGTCCCTGCATGGGAGCACACTGAGAAAGTGGGGGGCTAAGGTGTTGACAGCCTCATCCACTAGGACAGTGAAGTCCCTATTTCAGGACAGGAATAGCACTGGAAAGGACAAGTGTGACAGTTTTTGTGGGAGAACGGGTTTCAAAGAGGTCAGTGGATCAGTGGAGGGCAGTAAAAATTGCATGGACTTCAAAGGACTCGGGGGTCTTTGAAGGAGAACAGGGGAGAAACTGTCTGGAAGCAGCAAAAGAGAGCAAAGTCTGGAGGAGCAGACTGCCAACAGGGTACTGAGGAGACTGTCAGCATGGGTTCTCGGGGATCCCATGATGCTCTTGGGGAAGTATCCAGCTTTTCAGAAAGGGTGAGATGTGCAGGGAAGAGGAAGAAGATATGTTGATACTTGCCAAGGTCAGGGAGTCCCACCAAGCCCAGAACTTGGAAGGGCCATGGTACAGTGGGTCAGGTGAAAAGAATCTTCTAAATAAAGGTTTGTAAATGGTTTGTATGACACACATACACACACACACACACACACACACACACACACACACACACACACACACACACACACAAGATTCATGTGCTAGGAGCTTGATCCCCAGAAGTTTTCTGTGGGTGAAGAGACTTTTAAGAGCAAGGCTTGTGGTGCAGATGTAGCTTAGTTGGTAAAGTGCCTGCCTAGCATGCACCAGAGGCCATGGCTTCAAGCCTCAGCATCATATAATCTCAGCATGGTCACACACACACCTGTAATCCCAGTATTCTGGAGGTAGAGGCAGAAGGATCAGTTCATTCTCAACCTCAGATGCACAGTGATTTTGAAGCCACCACATGAGACCCTGCTGGAGGTGGGGCCAGGTCCTTTGATTGTCAGAGGGGTTTTCCTGGAGACATATTAAGGTGGCTAGAACTCTTCTAGAGTGAGTTAAAACATGGAATTGAATCCTAAATTGTAAATGCTGCTACCATCCACCGAAGAAGTCCCTGGTTAGAACCAGCACTATGGTGTGTTTGTACCATCCCCCGAAGTCCCTGGTTAGAACCAGCACTATGTATGGTGTTTGTACCATTCACCTCCAAAACTTTGTAAGTTTATGAAATCAGCCCACTTCAGATGTTTTGTTATAAAAATAGAATCAATTAACACAGGGACAGGATGGTCGTGATTCACCAAGAAAATACTGCATAGGCTCTCAGTTCTCATTTT